>CANNZV010001380.1:0-158537 GCA_947561585.1 Caprella mutica | reverse complement strand
CACACCCAATAATCTTTATCCACTTTTATCCCAGGATCAATCATCACAACAGTTTTAAAACCTTGCTCTTCCAACTCTTTTATCATTCGCTTAGGATCAGGAAATTTTTCTTTATCCCAAGTAAAACATCGAAATCCATCCATATAATCAATGTCCAAATAAATTGCGTCACATGGAATTTCTCTTTTTCTAAATTCATTTGTGATGTTTTTTACTTGTGATTCAGGATAATAACTCCATTTACATTGATGATATCCTAAAGCCCAAAGCGGTGGTAATTCAGGTTTCCCTGTCAAATCCACAAACTGTTCTGCTACACTTAACAACTCTGGTCCATAGAAAAAATAATAATTCATTTCTCCTCCATCAGCCCAAAAGCTAGTAACATTGGCTCTTTCTTTTCCGAAATCAAAATAACTGCGGAAAGAATTATCAAAGAAAATACCGTATCCTATTCCTTTATGAATACCATAATAAAATGGGATATTTTTATACAATGGGTCTGTATCAGCACCATAGCCATAGGAATCTGTTCCCCAAGTGGTGAATCGATTTTTTCGAAGACTTAATTTTCCTGACTTGTCTCCCAAACCATAAAAGTTCTCTTGGCTTTGGAGTAATTTACTCATCTGGACAATCTCTCCTCCGTGGGTATTATCATTTTCCCAATGAAACCCTTTTTCATCTTCGCAAATTGTGGTGCCTGAACGATCCATAATTTTCACTCTCAAATCTGCTTTATTAATTCTACAGATAACACGTTCAGTAGTGATTCTAAAGTGGTCCTCTTTTTCCTTAAACTCAGCTTTAGGATGATCCGGTTGAAATTTTTCATCAATTGCATATGAAAAATCATTTTGAAATATCCCTGTTGCTGAATATCGAAATCGTATCATTCGATCCTTCAATATTTCTAAACAAAGTGTAACCTCATTTTCGCATTCGAAATAAAATTTATTTCTTTCTTGACGATGGGATACAATTGGAAGAGGGTACTTTTCATTTTCTGTTCTAATCATCGTTTCTTCTTTAATAAATTCATTCATAATTGATAATTAAAATTTTGAGGTTTATTTTTAAATTTCAATAGAGTTTTTTCCAAACTAAATTCTATGATTAACCGTAAAACATCTGAAATTTAAGGTCAATCAAATAAAGTCTAATAATCTACTTCTTATTGGTTTTAAATCTCATTTATTTATCACAAAAAACCATTCCACTAATTAAAAGTAATTCTAATATCTGTTGAAAAAGTTTACAATGTAAAAAACTTAAAGGAATCGTTAAAAATCATATCTAGTAAAAAATTAATATTCCAATAAAATCAATGGTTTTTGTACTTTTGTATGAGAAAATTTAAAATTAGAATACTTTTTGTACTTTTTACACTATCTAGCTTTTTTTTTTATAATTTTGTATTTAAATTAAGATATCCTGTCTAATATTTCAACTGATTATACAGGAGTTCCTTTCTAGCTTAACCTCTATTTAAATCAAATCACAATCTAAAAAAATGAAAAAACTCAAAGTTCTAAAACTTGGTTGGGAATTTCCTCCTTTAATTAGCGGTGGATTGGCAATTGCTTGCTATGGGATCGCCAAAGCTTTAGCTCAAAAAACTGACCTTACCGTCATTTTACCAAAAGCAAGTCAAAACTCTATTCTAGATAATGCGAATATTATTGGATTGAATAATATTGATGTTGAAATTAGTAATTCCAAACAACATTCAGAGAGTGAAGTTTTTAAAAAGTATAATCAATTTGCAAGAACATTGTTTGCTCCTGGTATGGAAGATGTATCACCCTACCCTTCTACTGAAGAAGTAATTACCGAAGGTACAACAACCACTAGCACTCATTTCAAAACGTCTACCTACGCTAATAATTTTACTCATACCGAAACAGAAACTGCATTCTTTAGTCGCTTTCATTTAGATGAAATGTATGGAGATGATGTTCAGCAAAAGGTAGTTGAATATGCAGAATATGTTGCGGCCTTGGCTGCTAATTTAGAATTTGATGTGATTCATGTTCATGATTGGATGACGATGCTGGCAGGTATTAAAGTAAAAAATCAAAGTGGCAAACCTCTAGTTATTCATGCACATGCATTGTGCTATGATCGAGCTGGGCCAGATGCAAGAGGTTGGAATTATGATTTGGAAAAATATGGAATGGAACAAGCTGATGCAATAATTCCAGTAAGTAAATATACAGGGACTGTTGTCGAAAAACATTATGGCATCAATCCTAAAAAAATATTTCCAGTTCACAATGGCGTTGAACCTGTAGAAACTTTTAAAGAAAATTCTTCTTTCCCTGAAAATCTAGTTTTATTTCTTGGCAGAATTACTGGACAAAAAGGTCCTGAATTTTTTCTAGAAGTAGCTTCTAAAGTTATTGCGGAGAATGATAATGTTAGATTTGTAATGGCAGGAAGTGGTGATAAATTAAAAAGAATTATTGAATCAGGTGCTTATCGAAAAGTAGGAAACAAATTTCACTTTACGGGTTTTCTTAACCGTGAAAAAGTGAATAAATTATTGGCCATGGCTGATGTGTATTGTATGCCTTCTGTTTCAGAACCATTTGGATTATCTGCGGCGGAAGCTGCTCAATTTGGAATACCATGTGTTATTTCCAAACAAAGTGGTGCCGCTGAAGTTTTGAATCATGCATTGACTGCTGACTTTTGGGATGTCAATTTGATGGCTAAGCATATCACGGACTTGCTGGAAGATGAAGCATTAAGAAAAAGAGTGGTGGAAGGTACTTTTGAAGACATCAAAACGGTGACTTGGGAAAATGCGGTAAATGGAATTATGGAAGCTTATTCCTATGTATTGGGTTATGATGTAACAGAAGGAAAAAAAGTCGAAGTTGCTGATATTCCAAAACCTCAAAACCTCACTTTTACCACTAAAAAGAAAATCATTCCTTCTGAAAAAATTCAAAAAGATGATTTGAAAAAAATAGAAGGAATAGGACCTAAAATTGAATCTTTATTAAATGAATCAGGTATCTATACTTATGCTGATTTATCAAATGCAAAATTGAGTAAAATTAAATCCATTTTGGAAAATGCTGGTAGTAGATTTAAAATGCATAATCCAAAAACTTGGTCTGACCAAGCCGAAATGGCCGCCAATGGTGAATGGGATGCCTTAAAGAGATGGCAAGAGGAACTAGATGGAGGCGTTTAATTTTATTTTAAAAAATTCAAAATATTACCAAATAACCAATTCAAAATGCACTCCTTATGAAAAAAGTCTGTTTATACTTTAATCTTCATCAACCCAATCGTTTAAAGCCCTATTCGTTTTTCGAAATTGGAACAGATCATTTTTATGAAGATGATAAATTAAATAAAGAGTTTCTTGATAAAATTTCTGCAGATTGTTATTTACCTATGAATGCTTTAATGATGGAAAACATCAAGCATTTAGGGCCTGATTTTAAATTTTGTTTATCCTTATCTGGAACGTTGATAGAACAAATGGAAAATCATCGACCAGATGTTTTAGCTTCTTTTATTGAACTCGCAAAAACTGGCCAAGTTGAATTCATTGGGCAAACTTATTATCATTCTGTTTCCTATTTATATTCCATTGATGAATTTGAACGTCAAGTAAAATTACATTCTGAAAAAATTCAAGAACACTTTGGACAAACTCCAACTGTCTTTAGAAATACTGGAATGATCTATTGTAATGACTTAGCTGCTCGATTAGAAAAGTGGGGATACCAAGGTGTGATGGCAGAAGGATTAAGTACGCATTTACATGGAAGATCCTACAATCATTTGTATGCAGCTCCCAATGTAAAAAAGATAAAAACCATCTTAAAAAATTATAAACTCTCCGCTGATTTCACCCATCGTTTCATGGATAAAAACTGGAATGAATATCCACTTACTGCTGATAAATATGCAAAGTGGATTGCTGATGACGATGGCGATTGTGTCAATATTTTTATGCCTTATGAAACTTTTGGTCAACACCTCTCTCCTGAATCAGGAGCATTTGATTTTATCAAACATCTTCCACGTGAATTGAAAAAGAATGAAGTTTCATTTATGACTGCAAGCGATCAAGTGGAGAAATTGGGTGTGCAAGGTATTTATGATGTTCACTTACCTGTATCATGGCGAGATTCAGAAAAAGACCTCTCAGCATGGAGTGGTAATAATATGCAAAGAGAAGCATTACAAAAATTATATAGTTTAGAAAACACAGTAATCAACTCCAAAGATCCTGATTTGATTCATGTGTGGAGTAAACTTCAAACTGCCGATCACTTTTATTATTTGAATACCAAGGACGCTGAAGATGGTGCGACAAGAGATTATTTGAGTCCTTATGAATCTCCATATTCAGGTTATATTTTTTATATGAATGCTTTGGCTGATTTGGAAATTACTTGTAAAGAAAAAAGTGAAGTTCAGTAACGATATGATGTAATTTAGCTTTATTCATGGTTGAATAGTTTGTAGATTAACACTATATTTACAAAAAACCAACCAACCAATGAATACTTACAAAATTATCAAAGGCAAATTCCATGTAAGAGGATATTCACCTGATGGTGATTCCATTAGATTTGAAGCTGAGAATCATGACCACTGGGATTTTTTAACTTGGCAATCGAGTTATGTCAAACGAAGAAAAAAGAAACAATTAAGGATAGAAGCAATTGATGCTTTAGAAACTCACTACGAAAATACTCGCCAACCAAATGCATTTGCAATTGCTGCATTGGAAAGGATGCTGCAACTCATTGGAATATCAAATGTGAAATATAATCTCTTGGTTACAAAAATCACAAGTGCTGAAGATGGCGTCCCTGGTTATATTGCGACTTCCTCTGTTGATATTTTTGGTCGTCCTATTAGTTATGTTTTTCCTCAAAATACTGAACTCGAAGATGGGATGGAATTGACTCCTGATTTACTTCCTCTTAAAAAATCAATCAATTATATTCTGATAAAAGAAGGGATTGTCTATCCTACTTTTTATACCACCACGGAACAAACTGTAGTAGATCTTTTAACGCACACTATAAAGTATTCTAGAAGATCAAGAAGAGGTCTTTGGGCTATTGATAGAACGATGGGATTCACTCTACGAAATGTAAAAACTATACAAGAAGATGTGGTTATTTTTCCAAAACTATTCCGACGTTTTGTTTCCTTTTTTAAATACAGATCTGACATTGGAACATTTATGGACTTTCTAGAAGATAATAGAGATCCTATATTATTGAATGATGGAACGGTGACGGATTTGAGAGATATTATGTATAAGAATGGAAATGAATATGGTTTACTTATTAAACCTGAACACTTTAAGTTTATACCTAAAGATTGATTTTTTAGCCGCTGACTTTTTATGATTTTTATTTTCCAAATAATGCGATATAAAAAAATAAGAATCATAAAAAGTCAGCGGCTAAAAACATCATAATCTTAAATCCAAAATCATTACAATTTCGTTTTCCCTCGAAAAACATTTACACCTGGATGAAGTGGATTTCCTGAAGCACGTCTATTGGCAACTATCTGTCCAGCATGCCAAATAGCATCGGCAATCGGTCCATTTATTAAGTTCCAAAATTGAAATTCTGACTTCTTTTCTCCTCTTTGAAATACAATTTTCATGTCTTCGACTTCAGCATCTTTTTCCCGTAACCGATCACTTGCAGCTTTAAAATTTTCTAAAGTTCGTTTTCTTTTTTCTGCAAAATCAAGTTCTTCTTTTTTTACCTCTCCTCCTCTAATATTAGGTTTTGATAAAACTGCATTTAAAATAGTTTTAGATAAATTATAAACATGATCTACCGTTTCTAAAGTTGTCCTATTGGTTTCTCCTATTTTATAAGCCAAGTCTTCTTCCCTCAAATCTTCAGTAGCCCAAAAATAACGATAACCTAATCCATCAATCATTCTAGCAGTAACGCCTTCTGCTGAAAAATCTTTTGGAGCTTCGGGAATATCATGATAGGGTAATTTTTCTGCTGTCTTAATATCCACATCCGCAGTATCTTGAGCAAAAATATTTATTGAAAAAAGTAAGATTATCAAAGCGAAAGAAAAAAATGATTTCATATTAATTTTTATTTAATGAAATTTTTAAATGAATACATTTGAAAAACAAATGTACAATCTTAGTTTTGCCAAAAAAAATGCAAACTAAATTTTTAATATTTGATTGCGATGGTGTCTTGGTGGATACAGAAGCGATTTCTACAAGAGTCTTGGCAGAGGAAGCAAGAAAGCTAGGAGCAGAAATTTCAGATGAAGAAGCTCTTGATGTTTTTGCAGGAACAAGCTATGAATTTGTTTTTTCTTTTATAAAAAAAAGATTGGGAAAAGACCTTCCTGAGAACTTCGAATCTATTTATAGAGAGAGAACTTTTAAAGAATTTGAAGAAAATTTACAACCCATTCATGGAATTCATGAAGTAGTAAAAAAGCTACAAATCCCTTTCTGCGTTGCTTCTAATGCACCTGCGTATAAAGTTGATTTTAATTTAAAACTAGTCAATTTGTTTTCTTTTTTTGAAGGAAAAATATTTAGTGCTTATCAAGTAGAAGCATGGAAACCTGATCCTACCTTATTTCTTACCGCAGCAAAAACATTTGGATTTAAACCTGAAGAGTGTTTAGTTGTAGAAGATAGTCCAGCAGGAGTTCAAGCTGCTGTGGCTGGAGGAATGCGAATTTTAGGATATGCAAATAGCGACCTTAAAGCAGAAAAATTAAATAAGAATGGAGCAACTGTTATTAGAGATTTAAACGAAATTTTTGACTATTTATAAATATTTTATTTCCCTTAAGTTATTATTCTTAAACAAAAATTATTTAGGATTACTTGCTTTGCGAAACCAGAGGGAGGAAAAAAAGAGAGCATGGGTTCTTAAAAATTTACGAACTTCTGCCCTCTCTCTTTCCCATTCACAAAGTTCTCAAAGCAGACTCATCTTTTCATTAACTTTTGTTACTGAGTAGTTATTTTTTGCAAAAAAAAACCTGATAATATTTAAGAATATTATCAGGTTCGGCTTTTTGAGGGTAAGATTTTTTTAAATCATTTCATTATAAATAATACTATCAGTCTAATAAAAAACTTAAAATAGTCTCGATATTTTTTATTACTTCTATTGTGTAAATCAAGTTTCTCAAATTATTAAGACCTCAATTATTACCACCTAAAAAAACGAGTTATTCAATAATGAAAAATGACTGTCTTTTTGCGAAGAGAAATCCAAACTTCGCATTTAACGAGCATGGCGGATCCATCTTTAATTTTTTAAGGTTAAAAAAGAAACAACTTAAATTTAGGGATATAAGTCATTTTAAATTAATTGTTTGTTTTAGATTTTCTAGCTTAAGAATTTACTTATATCAAAGTTAAGTTATTTTTAATTAAAACGCCAGCTTTTTAATTTTTTATTTTACAAAAACCTATCTAAGCGACATATAAAACTAAATAAAATTAAATACTCGAAATAAAACACAACCATACAAATATTCTAATTTAGCCATTCATTAATCATTTTCACAATCTCATTTGGTTTTTTCACCCAATTAAAATGGTTGAAATTTTCATTCCTAGGATCATCAGCAAGGAGATATTCATAAGTGACTGGAGTGTCCTCCTTAAATTTTTGAAGCAAAAAATCCACAGCTTTTTTAGGTGCGTAAGTATCTTGTTGGAAAGAAATAGCGAGGACAGGGAGGTTTGATTTTTTGAGTGCAGTTTCATAATCAAAATCATCATTTTTTAAAACATATTGACCAGTTCTACTTTGCTCACTCCAATCTCTCATTACTGTTTTTGCTTCCGTTCCACCAAACCCTAATTTCCTCCCAGGGAAATATCCTAACAATGAACTTACAACTCTAGTCATCTGAGTCATCATCAAAGTAAAATATCGTTTGCTCCCCCACCCTTTATAATAAACTGAACAACATGCAATCAATATTAATCCTGCAATTCCCTCTGGCTTTTTTGCGGTATAAAGACTTCCTAACTGCCCACCCAAACTATGTCCTAATAAAAATATTTTTTGGTTTGGGAAAAGTAATTTCACTTTATGAATTATACTTTCATAGTCCAACTCCAACATTTCCTTATATCCAAAATCACTTCCTTTAGATGCTCTTACACTTGAATTTCCGATCCCACGTAAATCTGTTGTTATGGCCAATGTACCATTTTGAGCAAGCAACTTTGCAAGAGGTTCATAATATGATCCCCTTACTCCCATCGCTGGAAAAATAATGATAACTCCATCAGAATAATTTTCCTCTTCAGGATAGAACAAATTGATTTTGGAGGTGCTGTTATCCGAATTGATAATTTCTTCAACTGATTTTTTCATAATTATTTTTCTTTACCCATTTACCTTTTCCAATTAAACTTCATAGAGAGTTACAATACAAAATATGAAGCTATTTATTTAATCAAACAAAAGAAAGAAAAATGAAAAAATTATTATTGACTTTATCCATGATTATTACTGTATTAGTTGCCAATGCTCAAAAGAACAGATATGAAGCCATTGTATATTTGGAAGATGGCAAAACTGTCGAAGGTATGGTTTCATTAAATGAAAGTATGCCTTGGACTTACCAAAAATCAATCTCTTTATTTGACAAGTCACTTGCTGACAAAAAAAGAATCAAAAAGAAAGAAAAGACAAAATATAAAGCTAGCAAAGTTTTAGGATTTGAAATTGAAGGCAGGTATTTCGAGTCCAGAAAATTATTAGTCCCAGCAGGTGAACATGGAGGTACTCTAAAAGGATTACCAAAATACACCTTCCTTGAAAGATTAGTTGATGGAAAAATTTCAGTCTATAGAGCTTACTCTTATCCACCATCAATTGCTTCAGGAATCACATTTGAAGAAATCTATGAAAGCATTCGTAATGACCCTCAATTTTTTGTTTCAAAAGAAAAAGGCAAAAAAGAAAAGGTGAAAGATCTTGGCAATATTAATATTGAAAAATGGATAAAGGATGCTCCTGAAACTTCTGAGAAATTTGAAAAAGGTGAATACGGAAACTTCAAAAGGAAGAAAGGAAAGAAATTAGGTAATTTTTTAAAAGGCCAAATTGAAAATGAAAACCCACGACTAATGATAAAGGTCATTAAAGATTATAATGCTGAAATGCAATCCGAATAAAATAATATCCTTTTTATTTATCTATTATAAGTCATTTACCTTGATTGGTAAATGACTTTTTTATTTTACATCAAAAAAAAGAAGAACATAAATGTTCTTCTTAAGGTGTTGTTATATTATATTTAATGATTGGGTTAGAGACCTATTTAAAATAATTTTTACAAAACTTTAATAACAGGTTTTAGCATATAACCGTTCCCTGTCTCTTTAACTGATTTTTCTGCATCAAAATCTAATAATAAATTAAATACATTTAAACTATCTAATGGCAAATCAACTTTTACTTTCAAACCTGATTGTTGTGCACTAGGAGTCCTTAAATCGTAAATATTACCATCTACTTTTATAGTATTCTCTTCTCCTAATACCAATCGAACTTGCTTAATAGTATCTAAAGTCACTACAGAAGAAGCTATTAATGTATCTATTCCATTTTGAAAATCCAGCAAATTATATACACCCGCATTTGTTCCAAGTCCGATAGAGTCTCTTCCATCTGGACCTTGAAGAATAACCAATTTAAGATCAATATTTACTTCCTCCACATTTAGTGGTGCATCCGTCATTCTGACATTAAAAAGAGTTTCAGTAGTTAAATCATTTGTTGTAGATGTATTGTTATTGGGTTCATTTATACTTGGTTTAGTGTTAGTGGTGTGTGGGGTAATTTGATTTTCTTTATGACAAGAGAAAATCAAACAAATAATAACGATGGAAATAATTCTAAGGCTTAAATTTTTCATGGTGCTACTTTTAGTAAAAAAAACCTGTCTGGGATTTTTCCCAAACAGGTTCGTTCATGGGATAATAATCGCTTTTATAAAAAAAAATTATGGGATTTTATTGATAACTATTTTCTTCGATACCATGCCTAAATCAGTTTCGATCATGGCCAAATAAATTCCAGCTGGCAAATGAGTGGTGGAGTAAGTTAAATGAGACACCTTTATCCCCTGCTTAAACGAAACTCGTTCGCCTAGCAGGTTATAAAGGCCAATAGATTTAATTGTAGCTACGCCAGATTGTGCTATAAAAAAATCATTCATTGGATTTGGTTGAATGCTTACATGGGAATTAATATCTTTTAGGTTATTTATAGAAGTTGTATTTTGTATCGTAAAAGAAATGGAATCATCAACAACAGAAAGTTCATCCATTGCAGGAGTCAATATTACAAGGTCTCTTACTTTTAGATCAATAGTTGTATCGCTTACTAACCCCACCACTATATCTTCTATAACAATTCCTAAAGATCCTATCTTACCAAATCCAGAAACGGGCAGTTGATCTTTACGGGTAACTGCTATATCATATCTTCCTGTAACAGTATTCTTTATTGCTAATTCATGAATATCTTCTCCTACTGAAACAACCCATGAACCAGCGTCTTCAATAAAATCAATATCATCAATTATGGTTTCATCATATTCGATAGAAAATGCAATTCCATAAAAATCATTTGCGGGAATATTAAGATCTCCTAGATTAAGGTTAATATTAATGATACCTCCAAGGCCAACTACACCTGTCGTATTTTCTAATTTCAATGCAGGATCCACTCCGACTATTCCTCCAGAAAACAAATCAGGTGTGACCGTTCCATGTGTTAGTCCGTAGTTATCTTTTATGGCATTAATAATATCAAATTGATTAACAACTCCATCGCCATTAGTGTCAGCATAAGCATAATTAACACCATTCAAGAAATCATCACTCCATAGCGTAGTAATATCTTGTGCTGTCCAAGTAGTATTTGCATTCAGCCTTGGTGGCCCTGTTGAACCCCATGCGAGACCTGCATATAAAACATCAATATTATTGACAATACCATTATTGTTGATATCGCCTGGCCATAATTGCTGTCCAGTCAATTGGAAAGAAAATATAATTGAAATAAAAATTGATACTATATAATTACGCATAAACTTTTTAAGTTCTGGAAGTTTAATCTTTTAATCAGGATCAAAAGTAAGTCCTATATAAACATATTACAATTACAGTTTTATTGATTTTTCAGCTTTTTTGTGAAAAATTTGATTAATTTCGTTTTTATAAATAAAAATACTTAATTCATAAGTAACTGAATTACAGCACTTTAAGAAAAAATGTAAATATCACAAGCTCTCAAAATCAATTTAATTTTTCAGCTTTTTCAATCATTTTTATCGTGACAGATAGTAAATTAATGCAGCTTCTAATGACCTTCTCTGTTGAAGAATGGAGAAGGTTCTATGAATTTGTTTCATCACCTTATTTTAATAAGAAAAAAGAGCTGGTTATTTTTTGTAATCATCTTAAATCTTTAGCTCCAAATTTCTCTTCTAAGAAACTGGTAAAAGTAAAAATATACGCTGCTGTTTTTCCAAATAAAGAATATGATGAAAAACATCTTAGCTATATGATGAATTATATGTTTGAATTAGCAGAAAAATTTATTGGTTGGCACGCCATTGAAAAGAAGGAAACAGTATTGAATTTAAGTACACTATCTGGTTTCTCTGATCGAAAACTACCTAAGCATTACCAACAAAAGTATCGTAAAACTTTGAAAAATATTAAAGATAATAATTCCAAATCTGATCACTTTTATCTTAATCAATTCATGCTTTCCGATATTGCAGCGCACGAATTTGAAAGTAGAATGGTAAGAACATTTAACAAACATTTTCAAGAAGTAACCTTACACTTAGATCACTTTTATTTTTTAAATAAATTAAAGTACTGTTGTGGAATGATTGATCGACAACAAGTATTATCTGATAACTATGAAATTCAATTTATAGAAGAGTTAAAGCATTATTTAAATACTCAAAAAAATAACCCAGCAGATATTGATATTTATTTACAGGTACTTCTAATGTTGACAGAAGAGAATTCTAGTCTTTATTTTGAAAAACTCAACTCACTCTTCAGATCACATTTTGAAGTGTTGCCTAAACCAAATCGGAAAGAAATCTATTTCTATTTGATCAATTTTTGCTTAAGAAAGATCAGAAAAGGAAACAAAGATTATGTAGTAAAAGCATTGGATATTTATGAAAATGGAATCAAGGATGAAAGTCTTTTAGACAATGGCTTTCTCTCGCCGTGGACTTTTACCAATGTAGTGAAGTTAGCATTAAGGCTTCAAAAATATGATTGGATAAAATCATTCATTGATGAAAATGAAAGTAAGATGCATGAGAATTTTAGAGAGAATGCATTGTCCTATAATCTTTCGGAATTGTATTACTACACAAATGATTTTGATAAAGCACTCGCTCATTTAAACGATGTAAAATTTTCAGATTTGAATTACCATTTAGGCTCAAGGGTAATTTTGATTAAAATATATTTTGAGACAAATGAGGAAAATGCATTAATTTCCTTGATTGCTTCGTTTACAATTTTTTTAAAAAGAAATAAAAATATCTCCAACAATCTAAGACAAACTTATCTTAATTTTTGTGATTTGTTAAATCAAATATTACGAAGAAAAAATGGAGCCGACAAGGAGAAATTAAAAAATAAAATCACCAATACCATTTTATTAACAGATCGGCAATGGCTATTAAAAAATTTAGAGAACCAATAATCTACTCTTCACGTTTTATTAAAAAAAAATCAGTTTGAGAAAAAAACTCAAACTGACCTTGTACATGAGATAATAAACGCTTCAAAAAATTAAATCTTTTTATGTTCTAAAAACCAAATTAATCAATTATGTTTTTTTGTAATTGTTTTGTTTTTTTGATACCCAAATCTACTTTTTAATCGAATCTTAAACAACTACACATTTCTATCATTTTCAGTTTTTTTATCACAAAAAACAATCATTAAAAGGTAACCATCTTAAACCAAAACCATTATAACTAACTAACAATCAATACTTTACATACACATAAACTCAAAATACATCTTTTGAATTCTTCAGTTTATTATCCAAAGAAAGTTTCTAAAAAAAATCAAAAAATAATATTCCTACATTTTTCAATATATGAGATTTACCATTTTCAGGGTACATCTGTTTAATAGAATGAATCTAACTTGTAGGAGTAAATTATTTATTATTAACACTTAAAATTTTACGTATTATGAAAAAGCAATTTCAATTAACAAAAGAAGAAATGAAAAACATTAAAGGTGGAGGAAGAGAAAATGCAAAAAATGTTTTTCCTGAATTACCTGCTGAAGGATCTGCAGGATTAGAAAATGTGCCAGCATTACCTGCTGAGCAAAATGGAAAAGGAAAAAGACCATTCTAGTACGTAGAATCGATTTAACTAAATTACAAACTAATTTCAAGGCAAGTGTTTCTTAACTGAAGCACTTGTTTTTTTTGTTATAAAAAAAAGAGTCATGCTTAATGAATGCATGACTCTTTTTTTGGGTATTAGAGAACGTCTAGAAGAAATTGTATTTACGCCAAGATGTCATTTCCCACTTATTGGAAAACGCCCTCTTACGATTTTCTAAAAGACATTGTTGTTTTGAACTTGAATTACAAGTTATTTTTTCACTTTCTACTACCTTCCAATTTTCTACTATTATATATATAAAGTAAATAGAAATTGAAACCAAAATAGGAAGCAAAATTGCGATTAGTTGTTTTCTCATGTATATAGGTATTTAACCTACTAGTTTCAAATTTATTGCCAAAGCCAATAAATATTTTCAAGGTAGAGCCATTGAGTTTTAAAATTTTTGAAGGAAAATTCTCTGCACCTCAGCGCGCCTCTGTGTTGAAAATAAAAATTCAGTAAAACCGAATTTATTATCCACAACTAGGATTATTTATAAAAATTACCTGATGTATTTTGTAATATCTAAGTTTTCAATCTCACAAAAAAAAAGGAAAATTTACATTTTTATTTTTCAGATAATTGATTTTCAGTTATAGCAATTTCTTTAAGTTTACATTTGAAGAATTCCATTTTAGGGTTCCCTTAATAAAAACTCCCTATACTCTAAGGGAAATTACTCAGCCATAAAGAATTCCCTGAATTACATTTGGTTTTTAATAATTGATAAAGATGTTATTGATTTAATTAGAAAAGAAGGGTTCTTGAATTCAACCAAAGAAATAAATTGGATAATGTTTTTTTTACAAAAAAATATTCTACATTTACAGTATGGTTCAGAATAAAAACTGGGTCACTTTTATACTAATTTTAATTAGATAAGCATACTAATACTCCTCAATTCAAATTTTTAGATTCCCCTTTAATCTTTTACTAGAATCTAAATATCTTCACTACTCCAACCGCCAGTCCGAGATGTGATTCAAAGATATAGGACTTATTGTCTATATTATTACAACCATTTTTTCACATTAAAACTCACAATTCACGTATGAAAAAACTGACCAAAAATTTGTTACTTTTTGCAGTTGCAGTACTATTTATTTATAGCTGTACTAAAGATAACACAACTACTGAACTGCTAACCCAACCTGAGGCAATTGCCCCTGTAATTACTTTTTCTCAAGGCGAAGTAATTGAAAATAATTATATCGTTGTATTTAAAGAAGATGCATTTCCTAGTTTTCAAGGCCGAGCAATCCATAAAGAAAACTTCAAACTTCAAAGAGCAGAATTTGCAGCAAAAGCAAAATTGATGTTTGAAAAAAACGGCATCGTAGGAAAAGAATTGAAAGAAACTTATGTAAAAGCTATAAAAGGTGTAGCTATGGAATTAACTTCTACTGAAGTAGAAACTTTAAGAAATGATGACAGAGTAGCTTATATCGAACAAGACCAAATCTTCCAAGTAACGATGGGAGGCCCTCCTGGCGGTGGAGGTGGTGGCGGTGGCGGAGCCGATCCACAAGAAACTCCTTGGGGAATTACTCGTGTAGGAGGAGCTAGCGATGGTACTAATGCAGGAAAGGCATGGATCATTGATTCAGGAATTGATTTAGACCACCCTGACTTAAATGTAGATGTAGCCAATAGCGCAACCTTCCTAGGAGGAAATTCTACTCCTGACGACCAAAATGGTCATGGTACTCACGTTGCAGGAACTGTTGCTGCGATTGATAATACTATAGGAGTAATAGGCGTTGCTGCAGGTGCAACAGTTGTATCTGTAAGAGTATTAAACAGAAGAGGAAGTGGATCAAACTCTGGAGTAATTGCTGGAGTTGATTATGTTGCTGCCAATGCTGGTAGTAATGATGTTGCTAATATGAGTTTAGGTGGAGGTATTTCTACCGCTTTGGATAATGCAGTTCTTGCAGCATCAGCAACTTGTCCTTTTTCATTAGCAGCTGGAAACGAATCTACCACTGCAAATAGTAGTTCTCCAGGAAGAGTGAATGGAAATAATATTTATACTGTTTCTTCTATGACTTCTTCTGATAGCTGGTCAAGTTTTTCAAATTATGGAAACCCTCCTGTAGATTATTGTGCACCAGGATCAAGTGTTAAATCTACATATAAAAACGGTGGATATGCTACTTTAAGTGGTACATCAATGGCTGCTCCACATGTTTGCGGAATTTTATTGTTAGGAAATATCTCTACAGACGGAAATGTTAGTGGAGATCCTGACGGAAATGCTGACCCGATCGCACATAAATAATTTAGAAGCAATTATTATATTTTTCAAATAAATAATATAGATATTTGAAAGCGGGCAAATTTTGCCCGCTTTCTTTTTTAGGAACTTAGTAGACTTATGAAAAATCCAAGTAAAAAATATTTATTTTTCCTTTCTTTTATTGAAGGCGGTTCGGTAATGGCTTGTGAACTAATAGGAGCAAAACTATTAGCACCTTTCTTTGGAACATCTCTTTATGTATGGGCAGCAGCACTTGCTTTAACCCTAGGAGGTTTAACTACGGGATATTTTTTGGGAGGAAAACTTTCCAAAAAATATACAGGTAGTTATTCACTTTTATATTGGGTTTTGATTGCTGCAGGACTCCTACTAGTAGCCATGCCGTTTACGAGTGATTGGATTATGAATCAAACTATTGAATTTTCATTAGAAGCAGGAGCTATTTCTTCTTTATTGATTTTTATGTTACCTCCTTTGGTTTTTATGGGAATGGTCTCCCCTATCATTATTAATCTTTTAACAGATGAAGCTAAGTCTGCTGGCAATAGTGCAGGGAACGTATATGCCATATCCACACTAGGTGGAATTTTGGTTACTTTTTTAATGGGATTTTATGTTATTCCAAATTTTGGTTTAGAAATACCAGCAATCATTACAGGAATATTTTTAGCATTTTTCCCTCTTGTTTCTCTATTGAAATTAAAAAATAAAAAAGTAGGATTTGCAATTATCTTATTTATTGCTTTTTCTTTTCTTAGTTTAAAACCAAATGAATTATATACTGAAGAATATCAAATCCTCTACCAATCAGAAGGAATTTTGGGTCAAGTAAAGGTGGTAGACCATCCTTCTTATGAAATTACTCCCGACAATAAAATGGGACGTGCGCTTATTGTTAATAATACATTGCAAACTTATGTAGGAGTAGAAAATGACTTACAATATAGCATTTGGAGTTGGGCAAATTATTTCCCTACGGCTGCTTCTATTTTTCCAAAAAAATCAAAAGTTTTACTCTTAGGATTAGGAGGCGGAACGCTGGTTAAGCAATTAGATCGATTGGGTTTTGAAACAGATGTTGTTGAAATTGATAGAAGAATTTGGGAAGTATCTGTTGATTATTTTAATCTCAATCCCAAGACAAATGTAATTATTGACGATGCCCGACATCATGTAAGAATTACTGATAAAAAATATGACATTATTATTTTTGATACTTTTTTAAGTGAAGCTGTACCTGAACATTTAGTAACATTGGAAGGATTTGAAGACACCAAAAAAATTCTAAATCCAGGTGGAATGGTTATGATCAATTTTTATGGTTATGTAAAAGGAGAATTAGGTAAAGCAGCACGATCTGTTTATAAAACTTTGCAAACGTCTGGATTTAAAACAGATATTTTAGCGACTCCAGGAAATGAAGCCACTCGAAATTTAATTTTCTTAGCTTCTCTGGAAGAGAAAGATTTTTCACAAACAAGTTATAATGAACCTAACTTTGAAAAAATAGAAAACCTCTATGATCACTTTATAGATTATCGGGAGATTAACTTAAATGATGCACACATCCTGTCAGATAAAAAACCTCAACTTGCCAAACTCTATACAAAAGCAGCTAGAGAATGGAAAAAAAATTACAACCAATATTATCGTGATTTTTTCATTAAAAAAAATTAGTAAGTGGTTAATATAGTACGTAAAATCTCTTCAATATTTTACCACATCAAATCCCATAAAAAAATAAATAGATACCTAACATATAAATTTCCTAACCTCGCTATTAAAAATTATTAGAGTAAGTTATTCTTTTTTCACCTTGCATCAGATAGTAAAACCAATCCTTCTATTTATAGTTTAGGGAATAATTTTTGATTCACATTTTTTAATTATTTTATTAATTAACTAAAATTGACAATATGAATAATTCGATTTTTTTTATGCTGATTGCATTGTTTCTTTTTGCCTCTTGTGGCAGTTCCTCTGAAAAAAAAGCTGAGAATACAGCTGAAAATGAAAAGGTTATACTACTTGATTCCTTAAGTAATGAAATGGATGATGTAGCAAAAGAAATAGAAGAAAACACAAAAGCATTGGAAGATGCGCTCTCAGAATTAGATGAAGATTTTTAAATAAAATCTAACCCGTTTTTACTCAAACATTTTAAACTAAAAAAGATTCGATTATGAAGAATTTAAAATTAATATTTACGCTTAGTTTTTTAGCTGTATTTACTTTTTGGGGAAATGATCTTTTGGCACAAGGAAAAGGCAAGGAAAAAGGACAAGCAAAAAAAGCAGAAAAGATGGAACAGAAAGCCAACCGTGGAAAAGGGGAAATCAAAGACACAAAAGGCAAAATAAAAGATGAGGCTGACAAGATAGAAGATGAAATGGAAGAAGGAAAGGGAAAAGAGAAGAGTAAAGCCAAGAAAGAAAAGAAAGAAAAGAAAAATAAAGGAAAACATGATCATGACGATGATGACGATCATGACAAAGGAAAGAACAAAGCAAAAAAAGAAAAAAAGAACAAAGAAAAGGATGACGACGATGACGATAACGGGAAAGGTCATGCTTATGGAAAAAACAAAGGAGAAATGAGTGGCAAAGAATTTGGGAAAGCACGATCCCAAGCTGCACGAAATAAAGTAAAAGAAAAGAAAGAAAAAACTAAAAAGAAAGTTAAAGAAGGAAATGACAAAGCTAATTCTGCTAAAGAAAAAATTGGCAAAGCAAAAAGTAAATTAGCAAAGCAAAGAAAGGAAGGTAAAATATCAGAAGCGGAAGCAAAGAAAAAAGAAGCTAAAATCAAACGCGCTGAAGCACAATTAGAAAAACTAAATAAGAGTGTAGAAAAGGGGAAGAAAAAAGTGAAAAAAGCAGAAGAGGTTGAAGAATAGTTTCAAAAATAAAAGGAGGTAATTGTGAAAATCACCTCCTTTTATTTTTATTGATAATAAAAAAAGTATATCTTTAACTTGGATTAAAAAACATACTATACAAAACCCTAAAAAACCAAATAGTCTAAATTTCTAACAATACTTTTCTAAGTATTTCCATACTGTTAACATCTTTTCAAACAGTATTTTCCACTTTCTAAAAGCCAGGGTACAAGTATGTAAGTATAGTGTTATTTCAACATAACGCTAACAATGATTGCTATGTCAATTATAGATCAATTGGGGTTAAATTGATTTAAAATCGCATTGTGTTTACAATTGTAAATGTAATGTTATAATATTTTCAACATTAAGATGTCTGAACATAAACAGAATCTTATTTTTTTTAAACAAACTTTTAATCATGTTTAATTTAAAAACTTCAGAAAACCAATTTAATTTATTTTCTAAATGTATCTTTTCACTTGCTATTTCTTTCCTTAGTTTTGGAATAGTTCAAGCGCAAGTATCTGATCCCAACCCTGACCTCATAGGCTCTAATCCTCTAAATGTAGTTTTAGTTTTAGATGAATCAGGATCAATTGGCTCTCAAGATGAGGCAGATGTACAAAATGCAGTCAATTGTTTTGTAAATGAAATCAATTCGGATATCACAGGTATTCCAGTTAACCTTGCTTTGATTGAATTTTCGTACAATGCAGATATAGTTTCAATTAATGGTTCTCCAGATTTTCAAGAAGTGAATACTTCTTATCTAAATGCTGTCAACACCTATTTGGGAGGAGTAAACTCAGGTGGTTATAATCCAGGCGGACTTACCAACTGGGAAGATGGATTTCTAAAAGTTAGAGATTTAAATAATACGGCAGATTTAGTAATATTTTTTACTGATGGAGTTCCTACAGCATCAAATAATGGAAGTGGAGGTTATGTAAATGGACAATCTTTAGCAATATCAAAAGCAACTCTTGCATCCAATTTAGTAAAATCAGATGGTACTCATATTTTGATGGTAGGAGTTGGAAACAATATTCCTATTCCTAATTTAATCCGAGTCTCAGATAGTGATCTTATCGGAAGTGTTCCATTAGCTCAAGCAGATTACACCTTGGAAAATAATTTTGCTCAATTCAAACAATGCCTACTTACTCTTGCTAAAAACTTAGCATGTGAACTAACTGTTACCTGTCCTCCTACTGATGGTGGTTCTTATTTAAATATTGCAGATATCCCTGCTCAAGCATTATCACAATCTGATTTTGATTTAATTGGAAATATTATTACTGAAAATTGCGATCCTGCTATTTCCCCATTAACAATAACTGCTGATGATGAGCAAACTTCGCAAACTACTTGTACAGGAATAGCTGTAGAAAGAACATACACAATTAATGCAGGATTTACACAGGTTATTTGTACTCAAACATTCAATATTATTGATGCACCTGTTGCAGCATGTCAAGACATAACTGTTGCTCTTGATAATAATGGAAATGCAACAATCACAGCTGCCCAAATTGATAATGGTTCTACCGATAATTGTGGCATAGTCGATATGACTCTTGATGTTAATAATTTTAGTTGTGCATTAGGAGATTATGTAGTTACTCTTACTGTTACAGATGCTGACGGACAAAGCGACCAATGTACAGCTAAAGTTACTGTTGTTGGATCTGATGATGATTGCGATAATGTACATGATGCATGTGATGTTTGTTCAGGTGGAGATGATAGCATAGACAGTAATAATGATGGTATTGCTGATTGTTCTCAAGTATTGGATTACAACGATTATCCTGCTGAATGGAAATGTTCAAATAATGGTAACAGCCAAAAAGTATACATTTGTCATAAAAACAAAAAAACACTTTGTGTAAGCATAAACTCTTTGGCTGCTCATTTAGCACATGGAGATTTTATAGGAGGCTGTAGTTCATCTGATTGCAACTCTTCTTTTCAAGCAAGTCAACCAAATATCTATCTTGACCCAGCTTCAAGTATCGATAATATTGAACTTAGTTTATATCCAAATCCTGCATCTGAGGATATTCATGTAGAATTTGGTCAATACTTAGAGCATGAAGGTACTCTTGAAATTTATAATCAAACAGGAGCATTAGTAGCTCAAAAAGAGCTTACTGAATTAAGCAAAACTTCTTTCCCAATTAATCAATTCCATAATGGAATTTACATGATGGTATTAAAAATGGATGGAGAAGAAATGATAACTAAGCGATTTACCATTGCAAAATAATTAGCTATATTAGAAAAAAGCGGTTTACCTTTTACTAGGTAAATCGCTTTTTTTATTTAAAACCATAGAAAACGAAGGTTTTCAATGGAAAAACTAGGTTATTCCCCACATTTAATAATTTTTAATCCTCCAAATGTTTCCTAGATTTTATATTTTTGCGGCATCAAAATTGACGCATGTCAATTTAAGTTTTTTACTAATATAAATTAATTCATAAAATGGGAAGAGCATTTGAATATCGAAAAGCTGCGAAAGAAAAAAGATGGGCAAATATGTCCAGGATTTTTCCAAAATTATCTAGACAAATTACTATAGCTGCGAAAGAAGGTGGCCCTGATCCCGAAATGAATCCTAAGTTGAGACTGGCAATTCAAAATGCCAAAGCCAACAATATGCCTAAGGATAATGTTACTAGAGCTATCGAACGAGCCTCTGGTAAAGATGCCGCAGATTATACAGAGGTAAATTATGAAGGTAAAGGTCCAAGTGGAATTTTAGTATTTGTAGAATGTGCAACTGATAACACTACTCGTACGGTAGCCAATGTCAAATCTTATTTTAGTAAATCAGGAGGAGGATTAGTACCAACTGGTTCTTTGGAATTTATGTTTAATCGTAAAGCTGTTTTTGAATTGCCAAAGAAAGAGGGAATGGATTTAGAGGAAATGGAATTGGATTTGATAGATTTTGGTTTGACTGAAATCGAAGCTGATGGTGATACAATTTATGCCTATGCGGACTATACTGATTTTGGTACACTCTCCAAGGCATTGGAAGAGCGAAGCATTGAAATTACAAAAGCGAACTTACAACGTTTCCCTACTTCGCCTGTTGAATTTTCTGATGAGCAAATGGTAGAGATTGAGAAGTTGTTGGACAAGTTAGAAGAGAATGATGATGTACAAGCTGTTTATACCAATATGGCATAGCATGCTGTCAAAATAAATTTTAATATTTTTATAAATAAAAAACAATAACATTACATGATTGCTGAAATTCATACTGAGAAAGGATTAATGAAAGTAGAATTCTTCGAAGACGATGCTCCAGGTACCGTTAAGAATTTTACAGACCTTGCTAAAAAAGGATTTTACGATGGTCTTACTTTTCACCGAGTTATTCCAAATTTTGTTATCCAAGGTGGATGTCCTAATGGAATCGGAAACGGTGGCCCAGGGTATAATATTAAATGTGAATTAGATGGTGAAAATCAATTTCATGACCGAGGTGTGTTATCTATGGCTCATGCTGGTAGAGATACTGGTGGTTCTCAATTCTTTATTTGCCATAGTCGTGAAAACACAGCTCACTTGGATAGAAACCATACTTGCTTCGGAAGAGTATTTGAAGGAGTTGATCTCGTAGATGCGATTGGCCAAGGAGATACTATTGAAAAAATTGTTATTGTAGAATAATTTTTTTTCGATGACTAGTAATATAAAAAGCTTAGCATTTTTACAAATGCTAAGCTTTTTGTTTTACTTCAATGCTAAAAAAGCGGTATCAACTTTTAAGTCAACACCGCTTAGATATTATTTCTAAAGGATTAGTTTCTTTTTATTCGACTGCAACACTTGAAGGCCAATATTTTTCAACAAGCTCATTCAATATTTCTTCTGAAAGTGGTTTCCCACGGTACTCCTTAATTAATGGATTTTCATCAGCTCGTTTCAAATCATCAGGATGAGAAGAAGTTGAAAGCATTACAATGATGTTTTCAGCTTGTTGTTCAATTGATAATTTTTTATATTCTTCTAAAAATTCCCACCCTGTCATTTTAGGCATATTAATGTCTAAAAATACTAAGTTCGGTCTCGGATTCTCTTCATCAAATGGAGTTTTAAAATACTCCAATGCATCAATAGCACTAGTTTTTACAATAATCTTGTGTGTGCAGTTTGCATCCTCAATAACCATTTTGTGATAAAGATTAGTCCCATAGTCATCATCAATCAATAAGATACAATTCAATTTTTTTTCCATTTCAATAATTTTTTTGAAATTTTATTAAAGAATTTTTATAGCTAAAATCCTTTTATAGCTACCATTTAGGGAAAATTTAAAGAAAATAATAATGGGGAGAAAGGTATAAATCATTGATTATCAAACACTTAAATCTTACTTCAATAATATTTAATGATCAATACTACCTGTATGAATCCAAATTTTATTCCATTTTGAAAAAGTTGTTTACATTTTTTTAATGGATCGTAAAAGAATATTAGAAAATGTACTATTCCCTACACTTGTTTAATTAGGATTCTGTTTGGAAAGAAAGTAAATCGACAAGTTTTTCATTTCTAAGATCATCTAAAAACTGTGTTTCGTGTTGAAATTTTTTCCATGCTTTAGGTAAGTGTTCAGCATTCATATAATCAAGACATTCTTGTAACATTGATTTTACAAATGGGGATACTTTTTGTTTTTCAAAAAAGATTAGGTATTCTTCTTCGACTATTTTTTTATATTCAATTGGAAGAATCTTGATATTATAATGATGAGGACGTTCTAAAATATTGATATACATATCTTCTGGTAGAATCATTTTTTCGTCCAAAAAATATTGATATAATTCTGGTAAATGTCGAATATTAAAAACCGAAACTGTCGGAGCAATTTTAAATTTAATATGAGAAAGCTGGTCTATTTGTTTTCGATTTTCTTTAATTACTTCCCAATCCATTTCTTTTCGAATATATTCTCCTAACGCTCCTACCCCATCTATACTTGCAAGAATCTCTACAGTTGAGAAGTTTTTCCAAAAATCTAAAACCTGATAATTTTTAAATTTTAATTTAGAAAAATTAGTATTGTATCGAAGCCTCATTTGAGTGGCTCCATTTTTTATTAACCATTCCAACAGCAAATAATGCTCCTCAGTCACCAAGGGTTCTCCTCCTGCAAAATATATTTCTTCTGCTTGTAACAATGCTTTTCCTGTTTTTTGAATAAATAATTCAAAGTCATGGATATTTTGAATAATTGCTTTTTCGCCAATATTATTTCCTAAAACTTTAGCATCAGAAAACCATTTAGAACTTGCTCCATGCCAACATGTACGACATCTAAAATTACAAACATTTGAAAATCGGATATCAAAATAAATGGGAAGTGGAGAAACAGAATTTTCAATATCAATATTAGAATATTTTTCAAAAGTCTCTTGACGAATACTTTTCCCACCGGCTGCTTCTAGTTTATAACAAGCTGCACACCTATTGTCTTTTTCTCCTTTTAGAAATTTTTCTCTTAAATTATTAACTCCTTCGCTTGACCAGATCTCTTCTAGACTTTGTTCATTGATATTGCCATAAGGAATATTAGCTACGCAACAAGCTTTCGCCATTCCATTATTTCCAACATGAAAGTGAATCCAAGGCATTAAACAATAGGGTTGTTTCTTCTCCATTTTGCAAAGTTATTATTTTCTGAAAGAATGGTGAGGAGAAGGTGTTAAGAAAAAATTCAATATCTTGGCTGTATGAATTTGGAAGAAATAAAAATCAGGAATCAAGAATTAGAAATTCTAAATGCGATCGCTATCCAACTCAACAAAGAGGTGGAACTAAATAAGACTTTAGCGGTTACTTTAAAGCATTCTGTTGAGTTATTAAATATGCAAACAGGATGGATTTGGCTTTTTCAAGCTTCTACCAATTCTGTTTTCCTGGCTGCTTCGCATAATTTACCACCTGCCATTTCGGAACATCCTGAGCGACTATCTGGATGGTGTTATTGTATTGATAAATACCTTGCTAACAATTTAGATACGGCAACCAATATTAGTGAAATTAGTTGTACTCGGTTAAAAGATTTGGAAGAAGGAACTAATGGATTACGTTTTCATGCAACGATTCCTTTGATTTCAAATGGCGAAAAAATAGGAATCCTCAATATTCTTAGTGAAGAATCAGGACAATTAAAAGAAAGGCATTTACAGCTTTTACATACCATCGGTGAAATGTTAAGTGCTGCAATCCAAAGAGGTAGAATTTTTGATAACAGCAAACAAGTGGGAATCCATGAAGAAAGACAACGGTTATCAAAAATCATGGAGAGTCATCTTTTTTCGGAGTTTAAAAAATTAATTAATCAAATAAAAACAGAAAACACCACTCCTCAAAATACTATAGAATTATTGGAAAAAAATATCCAAGAAGCTCAACAAAACATTACTGACCTTGTTGAAATCAAATATTCAAAACCTAAACTTGTAGAACTTCAATATCCTCACACTCCACTTTCTACTCGTGAATTAGAAGTCATCAAATTACTAAAAACGGGTAA
Organism: Caprella mutica; assembly: GCA_947561585.1. NCBI lineage: Eukaryota > Metazoa > Arthropoda > Malacostraca > Amphipoda > Caprellidae > Caprella > Caprella mutica. Next base: position 133,370 of record CANNZV010001380.1, on the reverse strand, counting down.
GACAAATAAAGCAATTGCAACTCAACTTTTCATCTCTGAGCGAACGGTCAAATTCCATGTCAGTTCTATTCTAAGCAAACTCCAAGCTAAAAATAGAACAGAGGCTGTTCAGATCGCTACCCAACGTGGGATATAAAAATTTGTGCCCATTTTAAATACTGTACTAAAGTACAGTATCAAAAACTATCCCTTTGCCTGATGTGTAGCAAAGCATTTCCCCTCACCTTTGTTGTATAATAATTTTCAAAAAATCGTAACTACTCATCATAGCCACGAAGACACAAAGGCACAAAGTTTTTTGATAAGAATCTGAGTTAAATACCAAATTCATTTTAAAATCTTTAATCCTCAACCAAATAAAATCTTTGTGCCTTTGTGTCTTCGTGGCTATGGTGAGTAATTTCAAAAAATCTAAAAAAGAAAATCATGAATACGACAAAAAAAACTGCATTAATCACAGGAGCATCTAAAGGGTTTGGTTATGAATTAGCTTTGGCCTTAGCAAAAAAAGGATGGCGATTAATCATCAATGCAAGAAATGCAAATGTTTTGTTATCTGCACAAAACCAATTAAAGCAACATACTGAAGTAATTGCAATCTCAGGTGATGTTCGAGATGAAATTCACCTCCTTCAAATTCCTGAAAAATTAAATCAATTGAATTGGAAACTTGATTTGGTTGTCAATAATGCTTCGACTCTGGGCGCTTCTCCACAGCCATCACTTTTAAATTATGACATCAATACGATCCATAATATTTTCCATACCAATGTAATTGCTCCGCTTTCCTTGATTCAAAAAATTCATCCCTTTTTATCAACAAATGCTACCATCTTAAATATTAGTTCGGATGCTGCAGTTAATGCCTATGAAGGTTGGGGTGGCTATGGCGCGAGTAAAGCGGCATTGGATCATATGACTCAAATTTTGGGAAAAGAAAATCCAAATCTAAGAGTCATTTCATTTGATCCTGGAGATATGCGGACGGATTTACATCAAGCAGCTTTTCCAAATGAGAATATTGAAGATCGTCCATTGCCAATAGAAATTGCAATCCCAAATGTACTGCAACTCATTGAAAATCAATCATTTAAGTCAGGGCGACATATTGCGAATGAATTGGTTCCCAACGCAATTGTAGAACAATAGTCTGTAATTTTTTTTTAATTTCTTTTTCTGCGGGTTAAAACCCGGCAGCTACTTAAAACAAAATATCATGGTAAAATATATTAAAACGAAACCTCTTGATTTCTCACTTCCAAAGATTTTGGAATGTGCAAAACCAACAGAGATCAGAGGACTTCAAAGAGACGAAGTTAGATTAATGGTTTCCCATCAAGAAACTAATAAATTTCATCACACTATTTTTAAAAATATAACATCATATTTACACGCAGGTGATGTCTTGATCATAAATACTTCAGGTACTTTAAAAGCCGCATTGCCCATTACCTTACCAAATGGAAAGAAGGGACGTATTCATTTTTCTACAAAAAAAAATGATCATGAATGGTTAATCGAAATCAGGCAAATTATTGGAAATAAAACGAAAAGATTTAAAAATATAAAACAGGGTGATACTTTCGAATTACCAGAAAATGGAATTTTGAAAATCATAAATCCGTTTTATGGAAACAAACTTGAAACAACACATTTACAATTATGGAAAGCACACTTTTCTCTACCTGATTCTCTTGAATCTTTTTTAGAAAAATATGGAATCCCTATTCGCTATTCTGATGTTCAGGATATTTATCCATCTTCATTTTATCAAACTGTTTTTGCAAATGAAATGGGAAGTGCAGAGATGCCATCAGCGGGAAGAGCTTTCACTTCACAATTGGTTACAGAATTAGTTGGCAAAGGAATCCAATTCGCTCCGATTCTATTGCATACAGGTGTAGCAAGTTTGGAAGTTGATGAAAAACCGTACCCTGAATATTTTGAAGTTTCTTCTTTTACCGCTGATTTAATCAATAGAGCAAAGATGGAAAATCGCAGAATAATTGCAGTAGGCACAACTGCTATTAGAGCAATTGAATCAGCCACAGGCGCCAATGAATTTGTCTTACCTAAAAAAGGTTTTACTAATCTTTTTATTACTCCTCAAAGAGGACTTGATATCGTGAATGGATTATTAACAGGATTTCATGAACCACGTGCTTCTCATTTGTTGATGATGGAAGCATTGGCTGAAAGAAGTCATTTGAAATTAGCTTATAAAGAGGCCATTCAGGAAGGATACCAATGGCATGAGTTTGGAGATTTACATTTGATCGTTTAACAAAAAGAATCAAAATTAAAATGTTAATCAAAATCAAAAAATAGAATATTGAATTTTTAGTATTCGTTTTTTGATTTTGATTGACATTTTGATTTTGATTCTTTCCTTATTGTTTAAAAATTCGGAAAACTTTAATGGTATCTTCTGCACGTAATTGTAATACATAGCTACCGCTTGGATATCTTTCCAAATTTAGAGTAGTCTCTTGATTTAAGTTTCTTTTTTGTAACAATACACCTCCAATATTAAAAACAAACAATTCCGTATTTTCTTTTTTAGAAAAAACAGTCAATTCATTTTGTACAACAGTAGAGGAAATTCTTGCCCAATTCTCCTCTTCGATATTTGATGTAGAAGTGGTAGGAAAATATGCACGCTGTACCAAAGTCTCATCTACAATAAAAGGATTTAAGTTTCCTTGCTCTGCTGCAATTCCATTGTTACGATCCTCTTCTTTGGTATCAACAGGGTCATCTAAATGCCATTGAAATAAGGTTTCTTTTTGAAGATGGAAAAAATTAGGGTCAGCATTATTGGCCTGTGATTGGTAAATGGTATAAAAATAAAATACCGCTCTTGCAATATCTCCTTTAACTGATTCACGAGGTTCGAAGGCACAATCTTCCTCATCTTTTTCGCTATAATCATCAATATTCGAAGAAGGGATATTATTCATTTGGTCGCCTAAATAAAACCACCTATCGGTATCCGAATCTTCAATCTCATTAAATATACAACTACCTCGTGCTTCGTTTACGTTGACCTTGGAAGGGAAAATATTATGCAGATCACTTTTTTGAGGTTCACTTGACGCCCCTTTAGATTGAGGATAAACATGCTCTGCATTTAGACCTGCTCCATTTTGAAAAGCTGATTGCGAAGGATCTTCATTAGGATCTAAAGTCACCGTAAATCCGGTATAAACTCCTGATAAATCATTCCCTACATTATCAATAGTAGAATATAAAATATCTCTCGCAGGGCCATAACCCAAAGGATTATTTGGAGTATAACTTTGTTGTAAAGCAGAAATTAATTCTGTTCCCAATTTACCAGGTTCAATCGTTTGAGCTTGAATAAAAAATGGGAGAAATAGTAAAAGTAAAATTCTTTGAATCATCTATTTATTTTTTATTGGTAAAGGTAGCAGTTAATTTTTAACTAACGGATTTGAAATAGCAAAAAGTCTTTTAGATGATTAAATTTATGATCCTTAAGATTTTTATGATTGCCGAATACCGTTGAAGCAATGATTTGTATTTAAAATAAAAAGTCAAAATTATTCGAAAAAAACGTAAAACGTCCAACGTTTAACGTTTAACGACATTGCCATTCAAATTACCGATTTCAATATCTTCATCGCCTGTTTCATTTCTTTTTCATTCATAGAAGCAAACCCCATTCGAGTAGAATTTAATTCCTTTCCTTTTGGATTATATTTATCACTTCCAATAAACATTAATTTCTTTTCAGCAGCACGGATACTTAATTCATTCAAATTTATCTTTTTATCAAAATTAGCCCATACTGCCAATCCACCTTCTGGGATTTTAAAATCAATAATATCGCCCATTTCTTTTTTTAATAAATCGCAAAAGAAATCTCGTCGTTGATGATAAATTTTTAAAGATTTTCTCATGTGCCGACGTACTTCTCCCTCTTCCAACATAATCGCAATCGTTCGTTCTAACAGCACATCTCCTTGCCGATCAATATATCTTCGGAGCATTGCCATTTCGTTAATCAAATTAGCAGGAGCTACAACAAATCCTATTCTAAATGCTGGCGCGATAGATTTACTAAACGAACCTACATAAGCCACTACTCCTTTTCTGTCTGAACTTGCCAATGGCAAAATCGGACTACTTTCATAATGAAAATCATAATCGTAATCGTCCTCGATAATTGCGAATTTATATTTTTCAGCAAGCATTAATAATTTCATTCTACGTTCTGCAATCAATGAAACCGTCGTAGGATGATGATGATGTGGAACAACATAGATGGCTTTAATTTTTTTCTTTTTACAAATATCTTCTACTGCATCCACATTCATTCCGTCATCGTCAATAGGTACTGTAATTATTTTGCCACCCGCTTGTTGAATAATTTGATTCGCCGCATAAAAGTTAGTATCCCCTACAATTACAGATTCTCCTTGCTTCAAAATAATCTGAAATAATAAATAGAATCCCATGATACTACCTCTTGTAATCATAATGTTTTCGGGTGTAACATTAATACTACGGGTTTCGGAAAGATACTTCACCATTTGTTTTCGAAGGTGAATATTACCTTGTAACTCTGTGGTATAATTCAATTTTCGAGGTGCGAATTTACTTCCGAGCAAACTTTTATAATGTCTAGTCAAAGATTGAATAGGTGCCAATCTCAAATCTGGAACACCATCATCAAAATGATATTTATTTTCATTAAATTTAGGGAGACTGAAATGTTCAACATCTGTAAATTTATTATTTAATGAAAATAAAGTTTGTTCTAATGGAGCGATCGGTTCAATATTTTTTGAATTAAAAGGAAGGTTTTTTGCTATTGGAATTTTTTTACTAATAAAACTTCCCTTAGCTGGAACAGTCTCTATCCAACCTTGTGCATCCAATTCATCATAGGCTGCAACAATAGTTTTACGGTGTACATGAAAGTGGGTGGCTAAAGTTCTTGATCCAGGCAAACGAAGCCCTGCACTTAATTTACCACTCAATATCCCTTTAATAATTCCATTCGCTAATTGAATGTAAATAGGCATTCGAGAATCGGAATCTAACTTTATCATATTTTTATTAGGCAACATAGCTGGACTATTTGATTTATTAAAACTGGACTAATCAAAGCTACCAGCAAAGTTATAACTTTGATTTAAATAATTTCCTATATTAACATTTCGTCAGGTCTTAGTGCAGTTTGACCTGGCGAAATTTGGAAACAAAAAAGAATGAAATGGAATTTAGAAAAGCAATGAAAAAAGACGTCATAGAAATCGTTCGTATGCTTGCGGATGATAAATTAGGAAAAACTCGTGAAGACTATCGAGATCCTTTACCCGAAGTTTATTATCAAGCTTTTGAAAAAATACAAAGCGATACCAATCAAGAATTAATTGTAGTTGAAGCAGAGGATAAGGAAATTATTGGAACCTTACAGCTTACATTTATTCAAGATCTTTCGCACCAAGGAGGCCTTCGTTCTCAGATCGAAGCAGTAAGAATTAAAAAAAATCAAAGAGGAAAAGGACTTGGAAAAAAGATGTTTGAATGGGCAATTCAAAGAGCTAAAAATCGAGGTGCATATTTGATGCAACTCACCACTAATAAGCAAAGACCTGATGCTATTGAATTTTATAAAAGTTTAAATTTTGTTCCTTCTCATGTAGGTATGAAAATGTATTTTTAGGATAAAAGTAATTATTCAGCATTGGCTTCGCCAATGAATTTTTCAACGCTGAGCCGCTGAGTCGCTGAGAATTTTTCTTCGAAAAATTTTTAAAAAACTCAGCGACTCAGCGGCTCAGCGTTGAAAAATTTACAAAATTCAGCTATGCAGAATAATTACAGATAATATTTAATAAAGTATGTTGCACTTTGAAAAAACTGAAACTAAGGATATTCCTTTTATTCGAAGTATGGAAAATGATGATAAAAATTCAAAATTCATTTTTCAATATAATGTTCAGGAACATCAATCAACTATTGAAAATAAAGATCGACTCCACCTTAAAGTAATTGATAATCAAGGAGTTACAGTAGGATTTATTATTTTAAGAGGATTAAAAGATCAAGAAGACAATATCGAACTAAAACGAATTGTCATCAACGAAAAAGGTAAAGGTTATGGAAAATCAACTTTGAAAATGGTGCAAGAATTAGCGTTTACAAAATTAAACGCAAACCGACTTTGGCTAGATGTTTTTGATGATAATCCAAGAGCCATCCATGTATATAAATCTGTTAATTTTGTCAAAGAAGGAGTAAAAAGAGAATGTGTAAAAAGTAAAAATGGATATCGAAATTTAATCTTAATGTCCATCTTAAAATCAGAATATCAAGCGATAAAAAACAATATTCTTAATCATAAATAAAATCCAAATGCTAGAAATTAGATTGAGTTGTGAAAACTGTGACAAACCTTTACCAAACAATAGCGATGAAGCAATGATTTGCAGTTATGAATGCACTTTCTGCTCAGATTGTGTTGATAATATTTTAATGAATGTTTGTCCAAATTGTGGTGGTGGTTTTGAAAAACGTCCATCTAGACCCCATGAAGATTTAGATAGAAATCCACCTCGAAAAGACAAAGTTTTTAAACCAGTTAAACTGAACAAATACTTTGAAAAAAATAAGGATGTTAATGCTAGGGAACGGTAATTTAATTTTTCCATTTTCAGATTGATAATTTTCAAACAACTATGACCATAAAAAAAAATCATGTCCCAGCGTATCTCTGGGGACAAAACTGCATCGCTTGGAACATGCTTGCCGATAAAAATCTAAGTGTCAAGGAAGAACTCATGCCTGAAAGAAGTGCTGAAAAAATGCATAAACATGAATTCTCCCAACAATTCTTTTACATACTCGAAGGCAAGGCAACTTTCATCATCAATGACCAAAAACATGAAGTCACAGTAGGAGAAGGAATGCATGTTCCTGCTGGTGTTTTTCATCAAATAAAAAATGAGACTAGAGTTTATTTAAGATTTTTAGTAATCTCTACCCCTGCAATTCTTAACGATAAAATATATTTAGATCATGGCAAAGAATGAAAAAATTAACGATCAAATAAAAGTTCGACGAGTACCCAAAAGAGGTATTTATGATAAAAAACAAATCTATAGTTTACTAGATAAGGATAGTGTTTGCACTATTGGATTTGTTCACAATGACATTCCTGTAGTCATCCCGACTATTTATGGAAGACATGAAAATAAATTATATTTCCATGGTGCTACAACCAGTCGAATGATAAATAATTTAGAAAAAGGATTTGAAGTTTGTATATGTGTACACCGTGTTACAGGCTTGGTTTTATCAAACTCCGCCTTCCATCATTCCATGAATTACGAATCGGTTGTAGTTTTTGGGAAAGCAAAAAAAGTGGTTGATGAAGATGAAAAATTATTTGGTTTTAAAGTAGTCTCAGATCAAGTCTTAAAAGGAAGATGGGAAGAAGTGCGACAACCTTCACCTAAAGAAATGAAAGCCACAACTCTACTTGAACTTACCATAGAAAATGCTTCAGCCAAAGTACGTAACGAAGGTTGTAACAATGATAAAGAGGATTACGAATTAGATATTTGGACAGGAGTCGTCCCTATTGATCGAGTATATCAAAATGCCATCAATGATCCAAAAATGCGAGAAGGAATCAAAGTCTCCCCTTCTGTAGTAAATCTTTTGAGACATGGAAATACTTAAACTCAAATTATACTCAAAGGATATTTCAGCTCAGTATCATTTTTATAAAAACATTTTAGGTTTTGAGGTTGAATTTAAAGATGAAAATAAAATCAGTCTACAGGCTGGAAATACTGAATTGATTTTTGAAGAGGCTCACAACAGTAATTTTATTTATCATTTTGCTTTCCTGATTCCTACTCAAAAAATTGAAGAAGCCATCCCTTTTTTAGAAACGAAAGGCATCGAACTTTTAAAACGAAATGGAGAGAAAATCATTTATTTTGGAACAAAAGAAAATCATACTGGACGTGCAATCTATTTTTTTGACGAAGATGGAAATATCGCAGAATTTATCGAGCGTTCAAGTTTAGGGCATACTTCTGAAAAAGATTTCAACCTCGATCAAGTTATTAAAATCAACGAAATCGGCATCCCTGTCGATGATACCATTTCATTTTCAAATCAATTGATTTCTAAATATAATATTCAATTAATTGACCCGAATCATGTTACGGAAAACTTTTGTTGGATAGGTGATTATAATGGCGTTTTTATTGTGGTAAAAAACGGAAGGCATTGGTTGCCTACAAAACTGTCAGCCATGTCTAATGACTGTTTCATTAAATTTAAATCTTCAGGAAAGGAATATGAAATGGATTTTAGGAAAGGAAGGATTTTATAATAATGTAAATCAAAATTATTCGAAATTATTAATTATTCATTCTTAACTATTCATTAAAAAAGGAAGGGTGCAACCGCACGTTGAAACTTCTGCCTGTAAGTAGTTTTTGGAATAAACTAGGATTCAAAAACATAGCATAGTATGTTCACTTAAACCCCAAGCAAATTTTTAACATTCAACGATCTCATTCACTATCCAAAACAAACTAAACGTAATATGAGAAAGCTATCCAATCTAGGTTATGCTTTAAGACGTAAAATAATCACACCACTTCCGGATTTCTTTTAGATCGCTTTGCTGAGAGAGGAGAGAACGTTGCCTGTGGCAACTGTGAGATCGCTGCGCTGTGAGACTGACGAATAATCGTAAAAATCGATCGATCGTCAGTCTCACAGCGAAGCGTTCTCACAGTTGCCACAGGCAACGTTCTCTCCTCTCTCAGCAAAGCGGTCTTGATATCAAATATGTAACTTCAACTTTTTGAAAGTTAACTCTTGTTGGAATTTGGTTTTATTGTTTGGGATATTATTGTTAGGATTAATATTAATGGATTTTGGAATAGAAAAATAAAATTTGCTTCCCTCTCCTTCTCCATTCGACTCTAACCAAATTTCGCCATTGTGATTTTTAACAATCTTTTTACAAACTGCTAAACCTACACCTTGACCATTTGAAGATCTTACATTATTTATTTTTCCAAAAACATCAAAAACAGATTTATGATAGATTTTAGAAATTCCAATTCCATTGTCTTCTACTTTAAACACCCAACGTTTCTCTTCATCTTCAGCAGAAATTCGAATTACTGGAATCTGATCACCGCTAAACTTTAAAGCATTCTCAATCAAGCTTCTTAGTAATTGTTTTATTTGGATAAAGTCCGCATGAATTTCAGGCAAATCAGAGAAATATATTTTGGCATTTTTACTTTTCAGTTGATGATGTAAAACATGTTCTACCTCTTTTACTGCTTTCTCAACATTAACATTTCGAAGTTTAAGTTTTTCTAAACGAACATTTGAAAAAGAAGAAATATCATCTATCATTCTTGCCATTCTATCTGCTCCATCAATGGTGTATTGCAAAAACTCAATCCCATCACCATCTAAATTATTCGAATATCGATGTTGAATAAGTTGCGAATAACTTGAAATAGTTCTCAATGGTTCTTTCAAATCATAAGAAGACATCAAGTCTGCAATCTCTTCATATTCATGAGTTTCTGAATTATTTTTTTGTATAGATTGTTCTAAACTTTTTTGATATTGTTCTTGCGCAATAGTCTGTTCTTTCTCCTTTGTGACATCACGTAAGTTTAATACTACAATTTCCAGATTGTTAGAGCCATCTACTTTTACATCGCCTTTCATATTGATCCAACAAATCTCTCCATCTCGTTTTATCATTCTCAACGTAGTTGTAAATGTTCTATTAAGTCTTAAAAAATTCTGATCTAGAATATTGTAAAACTCAAAACGATCTGCTGGATGAATGAATGACAAATCATATTGCTTTAAAACTGATGACGTATCATAGCCCAATAATTTTTTAATGCTTGGACTCGCATATTTAAAACGTCCATCTTTAACTCTAAAAATCATAAACAAATCTGAAGAGTTAGTAACAATCATTCGATTGAATTCATCTGCCTTTTTGCCGCTTGCCTTCAGATAAAAAATATTAGAAATAATAAAGCCTCCAAGAAACAATCCTAATCCTGTAAAAAGCGAAAACATATGCTTCGGATTTAGAAGTGCAAAAATGAAAGCGGTCATCATCACTAAGAAAAAGAAGACTACTACAATAGGTCTAACTTTTACTTCCCTCAAGGAAAATAAATCCAATTTGATAATTGAGATTAATTTTTCTTTTAAGGAATCAGTATGGGATTCGGTATTTATCATGTGTTTTAAATTTGGTAAAAAAATACTTGAAGATTTCTTCCTTTTCGTTTTTTTCGAAAGAAAAATACATCAAGCTTACCATCTAACTTAGGTTGCTTTCACCATTCAATAGAGTAATGACAATCACCTTTTGTCAATACCTATTGAATGACTTTTAGATTAAAAAACACGGGATTATAAAATGTGATATGATGTTTTTGGGATAGGTTGTATTGATATGTTCATTAAAAATCAATTAAGATTTTTCATAATATAACATATTCAAATACCTTGCCAACGTATGTTAATGATTAAAATATATGTATCTAAAATATAAAGGTGTGACATTGAAAAAAAGTCTAAAATTCAAGATAATGGCAGATTTAAAATATTAACTTTTCTTCTAACTTGTAGTAAATCAATGAGTTATATTTATCATATCTTTTTTGAAAAAATAAAAAACCGTGATTGTCTTTTTTTTTATTTATTTCAAAAAAAATAAACAGATTTTGAATTTTATGCCGTTTATTAAGCTAGATTATCATTGCAAAACTGGAAATTCCTAAGTGTGGGGCTTTAAATGATTTGATATGGAAAATATGGAATCAGAATGCGACATCCTAATAATTTCTAAAATCAAAACAAATGCTAAAGCAAATTTTTCTTTTATCATTCCTTTTTCTCTCCTTATTCTCTTTTGGACAAACAATAAATTTAGACAATATTCAAGACATCCATTTTGAAACTAAACAGGATTACGATGACTTTGAAGACGACTTATTTATCTATTTAGATTGGTTGGAAAATAACTCTATAGATCATAAAGATCGAGTTAAAGTAAATGCTTTGGTTTTAAAATGGGCAGAAGGTACTGCAAATGTTACGATAAGTATTGAATCCTATTTAATGGGGCATGTCGAAAAAAATCCAGCTTTCCTAGTATTATTTATTGGCGGATGGACACGCTTTGTTTTAGAAAATCCTGAACAGAAAGAGAACCTCATTAAATGTAATTTAGCTGGAGTTAATTCCTTTTTAGAATTCTATGAAAAAGGAAAAGACTTTGGGGTAAAGAAAGATAAAAAAGTAGGAAAACTACTCAAGAAAAGAAAAGATAATAAGCTGGAAAAGTGGATAAAGAAGAAGGTGGATTGAATTCTTAAACTTAAATCCATAATCAAATTCTCATATTTTTTTGTAACTTTACCCTGCATTAATTTCCACGATTAATGTAAAAACAGACTTTCATAAAAATCGCAGAGGGGGAAAAGAAAAAGTTACAACATGGTAGAATTTATGGAAATCATCTATTTAGGAGTAGGACTCCTTATTGGTGCAATTGCCGCTTGGTTTATTGCAAAATATAAGTTTACAGGTCGAAGTGGTAGCCTTCCACTCGATGAAGTCAACGAAAAATTTATTCTCAAGGAAGTACATCAATCTCTTCAAAATCAAGCAGATTTATTTCGAGATGATTTATTGGAAAAGGAACAAGAGCTTCGCCATATCGGAAGTAAACTTTCAGCCAAAGAAGTTGAAGTTTTAAATCTCAATGATAAATTACTCCACCAAAAAAATGAGGTCGAGAACCTCCAACAACGTTTTCAAACTGAATTTGAAAATATTGCAAATAGATTGTTAGAAGAAAAGAGTCAAACGTTTTCACGACAAAATCATTTACAACTCACCAATATTTTAACTCCACTTAAAGAGAAAATTAATGAATTTGAAGCAGGTGTAAATTCAAGGTTTCTAGAGGAAACCCGTGATCGTATTTCCCTAAAAAAAGAAATCGAACAACTTCGTGATTTAAATTTACAACTTAGTCATGATGCTAATAATTTAGTAACCGCACTCAAGGGAGATTCTAAAACTCAAGGGGACTGGGGAGAGTTTCGCTTAGAAATGATTTTGGAAAAAGCTGGGTTGAAAAAAGATATTCACTATGTAACTCAGTCAAGTTTTAAAGATCATAATGGTAAGGAAAAACGGCCTGATTTTATTATCAATTTACCTGAAGAAAAACATCTCATCATTGATTCGAAGGTTTCCCTGACGGCCTATGAAAAATATTTTAATGCCGAAAACGAGGAGAAAAAGAACAAACACCTTAAACGGCATATTGAAAGTGTTCGACAACACATTAAAGATTTACATAAAAAGAATTACCAACAACTTTATCAAATTAATTCTCCTGATTATTTATTGATGTTTATTCCTATCGAACCTGCATTTGCTTTGGCTGTTCAGAATGATCATAAAATCTTTTTAGAAGCATTGGATCGTAATATTGTGATTGTTACGACTTCTACCCTTTTGGCTACCATGCGAACTGTTTCTTATATTTGGAAACAAGAAAAACAAAAAAATAGTGTCATTGAAATTTCACGACAAAGTGGTTTGCTTTATGATAAATTTGTCAATTTTATTGATGATTTAAAAGGAATAGGTGTTCGTTTGGATAGTGCTAAAAATGCTTACGATGATGCTATGAATAAATTAGTGGATTCGAAAAAATTTGGAGACACCTTGATTGGAAGAGCAGAACGGATTAAGGAACTAGGAGCAAAAACTAATAAGTCTTTGCCAAAGGAATTATTGGATTTGGTGGATGAGTAAAGACAAACCACAGTTACTTTGCTTGACGAACCGCAGGCTCAAAATATTGTACCCTATGGTTCGTCAAGCAAATTGACCGACTTTTAATCCTTTTTTTGAGAAAAAACCCAACTCAAAAAATCAGGTTCAGCAAATGCATTTGTCCAACTATCATGATTCACACCTGGGTAACTATTAAATTTCACTTCTGCACCAGCATCTTTTAGAGCCTTTACCATATCTACGGAATGTTGATGATCTACGACCCCATCATCTTGACCATGAAAAACCCACCATTTAGTATTTGTCATTTTAGAGGCTGTGGATGTAGCAGCACCTCCACATATCGCAAAAGCAGCAGCAAACATTTTAGGATTTCTATACACTAATTCAAACGTTCCCATACCTCCCATAGATAAGCCTCCAACATACATTCTTTTGGAATCTAGTTTATATTTATTTTTTAGATCATTAATTAACGATTGTAATAACTTCATGGATTTAGTTGGCTCTCCACCTTCAGAGAATTTAAAATGATATCCATCATCTGTTTTACTTCCTTCGACATTACTCCAATAGCTATCACTTGCACATTGAGGAAAGACCACAATTGAAGGGTATTTTTCCTGAAATTCATTTTCCAAAAACATCTTAGAACCATGAACTAATTGTAGTTCATTATCATTACCTCGCTCTCCAGCACCATGTAAAAACAACAATAAAGGATAGGATTCTTTAGGGATTATAATTTTTTGGTAAAATGATTTGATAAGGTATGGTATCACTACCATGTTGATGCACCTTTTTTATAAAAACACCCATTGGATCTAAGTTTTTAGGGGAACTCTCCCCACATGAAATAGATATACATCCCATTAGGAAAGCTAAAAACAAATAATTTGTAATTAATTTGAGGAATTTCATAATATGGTTTTGTTTTGAAAAATAAGAAAAATCAATAAAATCCAGTTTTAAATAACTAGCCTTTCAACACTTCAATTGCTCAAATTTATCCAAAAGAGAATCCAATTTTAATTAAAACACCTGTTTTTTATAAAAATTCAATAGCTAACCACGAATCAATTTTTAATAAAATGGATTCAAAAACCAATTCATTTTCCAATCCGCTAATATTAATAGATTAGGAAAAAACTCTATCTAACCTATTTTCATTAATAATTTCTTGCAAAAGAGGGACTTTTAACCTAATTTTAGGCTTTCAAACTAGTCCTTCCCTTAAAAGCATCTTTCTGGAACCTCAGTAAAGGTTAACTTATATTTTCATATTGAAACAATTAATAATAACATATCTTTGAGAGGATATGCATTTTTATTCGTTAGATATGGTCTTTTTAATAACGAGACTTTAGTTTTCTCGTGTTCACTTATTAATTTTTTAGCTAAAAAACAGTACTATGAAACAAGTAAATGTTTTATTACTTTTCTTCTTGTTCACCGCTTTTAACTCTTTCGGTACCAGTATTTATATTGACTACAATGCCAGCAAGGATTGTATGGACAGCTATGAGTATGCAAAGGATGGCAATGAAGAAACACCTTACCTTTTCTTTCACCTTAAAGTAAGCGATAATGAAAAAATTATCCTTGAAGCAGGGGAAGATTACACTCCTCGTCAATATAAGCCCGCTGGAACAGAAGGTTGCGCGGATTTAGATCGAGACGAAAAATTTGTTGATGATGTAAATAAGGGAACACTAGAAGTTTTTGTTGTACAAGAACATACTTACGGTTTCAGAATTTACAAAGTTAAAAAAGCAGAATATTACTATAACACGAACATTGCCTTTGGTTCACGTTCAGAAAATTATGCTTTTTCTTATTATTACAACCAAGCTTCAACAGGTAACTTGGCTACTAAAGGATCTACTGCTGATGTATTCTTTAGTGAAAAAGATGACAACGATTGTTTGTCTCGATACAAGTTCCGAATTAAAACAGACCCAAGTAGAAGCTCAATGGCTGATTTGACAATTCTTCCTGAAATTGGAATTTTGTACAAAAAAGCTGACCCTACTCCACCATTAGCTGTTGGAGAAAAACTAGAATTAAGAAAAATCAATAATTATAGCATTGTTGACTATTTAGGTCTTATCTGCAAATTTTATGGCGGAACACCTAATGCAAACCCTGGAGGAGGAACGACTGCAAGTACAAATCCAAATGCAGGCTCAACAAATCCTACATCCCCTACATCTCCTGTTGTAACAACTCGTCCATCTACAAACCCTGGTACGACTACGCAGCCTGGTAATACTGGTCCTATTACTGTAACAGGAAATCAAGGAAATAATCCAACAACAAGTACTGTTTATACAGGATCTGGAAGTTATACTTCTACTGTTTATCCAGGTGCTGGTAGAATCTATCTTGATCTTGACAAAGGTCGATATATTGATTCTTATACTGGTGAGTTAGCTGATGGAGAATTTGGAGGAAATTTATATCGAAATGGATATATGGTAAATAAAAATAGTGGTACTGTTGTTTCTACGGATGCGGGTACTACAGCTCCATCTACAACATCTGAACCTTCAACTCCTGTTGATGAAGGAAGAGGATGTTTAGAAGTTTCTACTTCTGATACTCATATTGTTCAGAAAAAAGAAACACTTTATAGTATTGCTAGATCTTATGGATTGGATATTAAAGACATCAAAAAATGGAATAATATCTTAGCTAATAATAGAATCTATCCTTGTATGAGATTAGCGATTGTTGCACCAGTTGCGACGCCTACCAAAGGTGGAAATACAAACTGTTTAGAGCAACCTACTTACAATACTCATATTGTACAAAAAGGTGAAACACTTTACAGTATTGCAGCTACATATGGTGTAGGTGTTAATCAAATTAAGGCATGGAATGGTTTAAGAAGAAATGCGATTTACCCTTGTACTCGTATTATGATTCAACCTCCATCTGATTATCAAATTATCAGAAGTCAACCAACAGCTTACTATATTCAACCACAAGCTGTTCCGGCAACTGTGGTCCCTGCTGGCACTCCTACTTCTTATGGATATACTGGAGAAAAAGGTGGAAGATATCATACAGTTGCTAAGAATGAGACTTTATTTAGAATTTCGGCTCTTTACGGAATTAAAGTTGCTGAATTAAAAAGAATCAATAACTTAGGTTCTGATATGATTAAGCCTGGTCAAGTTTTATTGATTGCTGTAGCTTCAGCTGCTCCACAACAAACAGTTGTACCTGCAGGTGCTGTACCTACTCAATATGTTTATATTAATCCTGCTTTAGCTGGATCAGGAGCTGCGGCTCAACCTATTGTTTCAGGAAAAGGAACAGATGCAATTGAGGTAAATATTGATGGTACACAAAGGTTAATTCACATTGTACAAGATGAAGATACTTTAGTAAGTATTGCACAAAGATACCAAACTACTGTAGCTCGATTAAGAGCTCTTAATGATATGGATCGTAACGAAGTAATCGTTCCTTTCCAAAGACTATATGTACGGTAGTTTATGATTTATGAGTTTTGACAAAGGCTACCAACTTATATAGTTGGTAGCCTTTTTTATTTAATCTATTTCAATTACTTGCCTTCAAAAACAAATCGAGCAGCTGCCTTTTTCCCATCTTCAAAATGTAATTGCAAAAAGTAAGTTCCTTTAATCGTATTTTTATCAAAAGAAATATTTACAAAACTTCCATTCACTTCATAGTTTGCGAATATCCTTTGACCTAAAATATTAGAAACAAAAACATCTTTAACTGTATTAGTTGATGGCCACTCTACCTTAAGTTGATCTACAACAGGATTAGGGAAAATCTTCACCGCAATTTCATTGTTATTATTGACACTTGTCACAGATTCAACAGTTACAGTTGTTACTTGAACACAACCATTGGCATCAGTTACTTCCACCGTGTAATCTCCTTGAGAAAGATTCGTTGCTTCTTTATCAGTTCCCCCAGTTGACCAAAGGTAAGTATAAGGTTCAATCCCTCCTGTTACTTCAGCTATCGCATTTCCATCAGCATTTGATCCAGTTGCAGGATTGGTGGTTGTAGAAATTTCAATTAAAGAAGGTTGGGAAATCACTATTTCTAAAGGTATAACCTGACTAATAGCATCTGTAATTATAATGTTATAAGTACCTGCTGGTAAATTATCAAAATCTGAAATCGAAGGTGTTGTTTCGATTGAATATGGAGCTTCACCACCTAATATCTCAACATTAATAGAACCATCAGTAGCCCCAAAACAAGAAACATCAGATGAAATTACATTAGCTTCTAGTATAGCCGATAAGGTAAAACTCAATTCTTCAACACACCAATTTACATCAAATATGGTAACAGGATATGTTCCAGGTCCAAGGTTATCAGGTCCTCCATTTGGCCAAACATAAGTATAAGGTGGAGTTCCTCCTGTCAATGAAAATGCTATTGATCCATTATTTTGCCCAGGATTTGGAGAAGTGAGTACTACATTATTTGCTACAATCGGCACAGGAGCCTCTAATGTTACCATATCAGAAATTACAATTCCATCGTCATCAGTAATTGTATATGAATAAGTGCCAGCATCAAGATCACTAATTGTAAGTGTTGTCGCTCCATTTGACCAAGCTACTGAATAAGGAGGTGCTCCTCCAAATACTTCTAAACTAATTTCTCCATTTGAACTGTCTGTACATAATAGTGCTGTAGTGGTAACAATAGCAGATAAAGGTGCTGCTTCAACTGTAACCATCGTAGTAAATACTTCTGTACAACAATAGTTTTGCGTAGTTAATGTAATCAGATAATCTCCTGGACTGGAATAGTTAATTGCCTCGGGGTGCCGTTCACTTGAAACATCGCCATTTCCAAAATCCCAATCCCAACTCCGAGCATATTTTGATTCATTTATCATTTCGACCTCATTGGTTATTGGATCAATCGAAACTTGAAAACTAGGAGTCGGTGCCAACAAACCATTTTGATTCAATGAATTAAATGAAAGAAAAACTCCACTATCTAAAATAGAATCACTTCGATCTGCCAGAACCAACTTGATATGATAGGTTTCACCTGCTACAGCAAAAAATGAAGAAGGCAATGGTACTGTCAAACCATCTAATCTCACATGCATCCCGTTTTCATTATTCACAAAGAAATTACTATTCTGCATTTCATTGACCGTATTAATTGATACAGGTTCCATCGAATTTGGAATCAATGCTATATTTTCAGAATTATTGGAAAAAGATCCGCTAATCCCCGGTCCAGAAATCAAGAAAACAAAAGCATCATTAAATGATCCTACCCACTCAGGATATTCTTCTGAACCAAAAACATAATTAAAATGAAGCGTATCAGTCATGCTTACAGTAAAATCAAATTCAAGTAAAACAGCATCATTAGAACCAGAGCTTCCTAATAAATTAATATCATTGTCTCCATCTAATGAAAGATTTGTAGAGGCCTGAGTAAAATCATTTGGCCCAATTAGATTTAATACATTCCCTGTACTGAGTACGATTCCTGCATCCAATCCCAAATCCGTTCCTCCAGCATCAAAAAATCCTGAATTGATGCCAGATGAAATACTTGTAACATTTGAAACCTGAATATTAGGGTCATCAAAAAAATCCATTACCATTTCTTCAATAGTAAAAGTAGTATCAATAAATAAATTGGATTGAGAAAAAGAGTTTTGATTCATACAGAAAAGAAAGGTGAATAATAGTATTTGTTTTTTCATATCGCTTCTTTTTTGGTTTGATAAAAATTAAAGATAAGTATCTTCCTAAAATTATTAAAAATGTATATGTTTTAAGCAGCCTTTGCTTATTTTTTACCAAAAATAGGTAAATGGTCTTTTTTAAAATGAATGGAAAACGATAGAATATTTTGGTTTGTCAAGTTCTTAAATAATGTTACACAGAAAATATATTATTAATTTTTTGCGTAACATGTGTTATTACAGAGAATTCCTCCCTATTCATCGAAAAAAATAAAAATCTGTCACATTTTTTCCAACTTAAAAGTATTCCTAACAAAATAAAAACATCTTATGAAAACAATTATCTTTTCCATCCTCTTTACCCTTTCCATTACAACAATGTCCGCTCAATTTATTTCCCAAGAAAAAGCTTTAGCCGACATTGATGAATTCGAATTACTCTTAAAAAATGAATCTTCCTACATTCAATTAACTGACTTCAATTTTTCAAAAACTATTGAAGAAACTAAAATTGAAATCAAAAAAGAAGAAGAAACCCATCTCTTCAAACTTATTTATTTGATGGAAAAAATCATTGCAGAATTAGGCGATCGTCATGCCAGTGTTAGATTACGAGAATTAGACGATGACCAATTTAAAGGAATAGATTTACATTTACCTTTTGCGGTTGCACCAATGAAAGGAAAAATCATCGCCCTAAAAAAAGATTCAAAATATCGAACTTTCAAGTATTTACATCCTGAATACCCTTATCTAAAAAAAATAAATGGAATCCCCATAAATGATTTTTTAGAAAAATATATTTACGAAAATAAAAAAGCGCCTGATGAAGTCAACCGTTACCGAAGTTTAAAGGAGCTTCGAAAATTAGGAGAGTTACTTTTAAAAAATAATGAATTCGTTCCAAATAAATTAGAATTTGTTTTTACTGATGGGAAAAAAGATAAAACTGAAATTATTGATTTAAAAAAAAGAAGGAATACTTGGCGAGATATTGGTTCAGTTGGAGAAACAAGATTAATAAACGAAGTTGAAGAACAGAAAAAATACGATAACTGTGATAGATGGTTATCAGATTCCATTGCTTATATCGCATTACCTGATATGGTTTACTATAAAGAACACCCTAACTACAAGTCTTACCTTAACAATACAATTACAAAATATAAGAATGCTAAAAGTATTATTTTTGATGTGAGGGGAAATGGAGGTGGAACAAGAGAAATTATTCATCAAGTCGCTCCTTTTATAGTTCAACCAGATCAATCACCTTGGGTGGCCAATGTTGCTAGAATTAGAAGTGATCAAAATATAGATGAGGATATTGAGAGCATGCAAGGCAAATATTTATATAATTATCATTCGGATTCTTTTGATGAAGAAGATAGGAAGGCCATTGATAAATTCAATAAACAGTTTTCTCCAAAAAGAAAATTTAATCCTAAAAAATTTAGTGAACCGTATTATATGGTTTTAAAATCCGGAGAACAACCCATTGATTGTCCAATTTACATTTTGATAAATGAAAAATCATTTAGTGCTGCATCAATTTTTGCTTCGGTTTTTAATGGTCTACCAAATGTAAAATTAGTCGGAAAAAATACAGATGGTTCAAGTGGCCGCTCTAAATATTTTTATTTAAAAAATTCCAATATTAGGATTAAACTTTCAACAATGATTTCTTTTCAACGAAATGGAAAAACTCTAGATGGAAATGGAACCGCTCCTGAAATAGAATTTGATCGGGACATTAATCATATTTTCGGGAAAAAGGATTCACAATTATTCGAATTAGAAAAATATATAAAACAACAATTGAAATAATATTCTCCTAAAGCTAGATAAGAAGCCTTGATATATTCATTCATCAAGGCTTCTTTTTCTTCAAACGAATCTTGATATCTCTACCTTTAAAATTTGGATTGATTTTCGCAGAGTACTTTTGTTACCCTCTTCAAAATACACTCTTACTCACACTTATCATTTTATTACATTTATTATTGACTGATTACCAATACTTTAACATTAGTAATCATTTATCAAATAAATACCGAAGGATTAAATTAATTCGAGTTTGCTATATTCATAAGATGATTTCATCTTGATGGATTCTCAATCATATATTCCCCTCAAACATTTTTTTATATTACATAACCAAAATTATAATCATGTCTTATTTTATCAAACCTATGTTTGTTTTTTTAATGATGTTTCCACTTTTTCTTTTTGGGCAAAACAATACCAAGAAGTTAAGTTTAAAGGAAGCTCAACGATTAGCATACATTAAAGCACAAAAAGCCAGAGGCGCTACACCTACCGAATTGAGTAAGGTTTCAGCAGTAACTCCTAAAAAGAAAACTAAGAGAAAAACTGTTAACAATGTAATTACAAAAAATGAGGTTAAAGAAGATAAGGTAATACCTTCTCCATCTGTGATACAACCAGAACAATCTTGGGTACAAGAATCCAGTCCTACTCAAGTGTTAGAAACAGCCCCTGTTCAAGAAGCCACCATAGTTCAAAATGAGGTATACGAAATAGAGGAAATTGAACCTATTGAAGATATCATAGAAGTAAAAAAAGAGAAAGTAATTGAACCTGTTAAAGAGGAAGTAGTAGAAATAGTTGAAGAAGAAATTTTTAGTACAGAGGAAATTATAGAAGAACCAGTAATGGAATCAGAAATTTCTATTGAAGAAAAAGTAACGAATATAGTACCTGCTCCAAGTTATTCAACTACAACAAAAGAAACTGAGCCAGTAATTTCCAACAACAATCCTACAGATAGATTCACACAACAAACTCCAGCAGAAATTGCTGAATCTGCATCGGAATCCCAAGCACAATTATCTGCCTTGGAACAACAAAGAGTTGAAAAAGAAGCAACAGTAAAACAGTTAGAAACTGCACGAAGAGAAGAGGAAAACCGACAAAGAGCAGTTGCAGTTGAAGCTCAACGTATGGAACAACTAGAGAGACGAAGAAAAACGGAATCTGCTAAATTAGCAGAATTAGAAAGAAAAAGAAAGGAGGAAGAAACTCGAATCAATGTTCTTGAAAAAGAAAGAGCAACCAAAGAAATATTGGAAAGAGAAAGAGATGAGGAGGAGGCTCTATTAATGGAAGTTGAAAGACAGCGTAAAGCAGAAGAAGCTCAATTAAAAGCTATAGCTGAGGAAGAAGTGCGGCTAAATGAATTAGAAAAACTTAGAGCAGAGGAAGAAGCTAAATTGGCTGAACTCAAAAGAACTCAAGTGGAAGAAGCTCTCCGAATTAAATTGGATAGAGAACGAAAAGCAAAGGAAGCTGAACTCAAAAAATTGGAAGATTTAAAAGTAGCTGAGGAAACTCGATTAAAAACTATTGAAGCAGAAAAATTGCGTTTGGCAGAATTGGCTCGTCAGAAAGCAGAAAAGGAAGGTCAATTAAAAGAGATAAAATTAGCTCAAGAAGCGGAGAAAAAATATCGCAATGAATTAGAAATTGAAAGAGCTCGATTAACTGAAATGCAAAACCTTCGAATTGAACAAGAAGCGGAAATTAAAGAATTAGAACGTCAACGTTTATTAGAAGAGGCTCGTCAAAAATCAATTTTCCAAGAACAAATTCAACTGGAAGAATTAGAAGAAAGAAGGGCCGCAGAAGAAGCTCGTCTAGAAGAATTAAAACGAGCTGGCGAAGAACAATTAGAACGTCAAAAAGAAATCGCTAAAGAAAAAGTTCGACATGCTGAAATCGAAAGAGAACGAAAAGAAAGAGAAGCTAAACAAATGGAAGAGCAAAAAATTATGATGGCTGAACGGGAAAAAGAAATCAAACGTTTAGAAGATTTGGAAAGAGCTAGCCAAAGAGAAAAAGATAGAATGGCTGAATTAAAACGTTTGAAAAAAGAAGAAAAAGCTAGACGTAAAAAAATTAAAAAAGAGCAAGCACGTCTAGAAAAATTAGAAAAGAAACGTAAAAAAGAGGAAGCTAAAATGATGAAGGAAAATTAACTCTTCCAGAATCTTATTTTTATAACAAAATAATTACGTCGATTTTTCAACAATGAGAAATCGGCGTTTTTTTTATTTTTGAATCATCATTTTATAATAAAAAATATTGCCTAAAAATAACATAAAAGATAAGGCCAAAAACACCTATAACAGTACTGATAAACTTTTTTTTATCTCTTCGATAATCATCACGATATCCAAAATACAGAAACGCTAAAAATAATACAGATAAGATAATTCCAGCCATCATTTTATTTTTTTGGGTTCTTTGAGAAATTCTGTGATTTTCACTTTTCAAGGATTTTGGTTAAGAATCTTTTTTATAAAAAAAATGCGCTACTTTAACTGTAGCGCATCAATTGGTACGAAAAACTAATTTAACGAAAATCGTAAATTCTTCTCGTTTTCAAACTTTATATTTTAGATATCGATACTTGTATCAAAATGCCACATCTCACTATCCAATCCTTTTTCCATCATATACTTTGACCAAAAATTTTCAGCCGTGCGTATCTTGTTATCATTTTTCTTATCAATCGGGTGAATGATATAAACTTCTGTATCTGACAAGTCATCAAACTTACAAGAACCATCAAAGTTCTTTTTTAAAGTCTCGTAACTTAATTTACCTGAATGGAAATTTGCTAAATCAGAATTCTCCAACATATCAGAATAAATAATCAATACTTTTTTATCAGCGTTTGAATTACTTATTTTATGTACGCCTTTACAAAGCGGATTAAAAATATGCGAACTCTTCAATGCCTTTCCTGAAAATGAATTATTAATCGCTGTAGTTTTTTCAAGCAAATCTGTCTTGAATTTTTCTATCTCCTTCAATCGAATATATCGGTTACCTTCCATCTTCGATTTTCCTTTTTTTAACTTTATCGTTTTGCTCATACTCGACCCCACATCATGCAAAGGATATATTCTAACTTTCCCAAAATTAGCATTGCTCTCCTCAGTAATATTCATCAATTCCAAGTATTTATCTAAATCATGATCTACTACATCACTATAGTCCTGCCCTTCTGTATAATCTAAATAGATAAATAATTCTGTATTTGTAACTGGCTCATTTTCAACACATCCAACCAGTAATATTAATGTTATAAGAAATAATAACTTTTTCATTTTTTTTATAAATTTTAATTTTTCAGTTACTTGATTTGAACGTTGGACTGTTTACGATTAACGTTTTAACATCCAATTATTCTTTGAAAATATTTAAAAAAAAAGAATCAAAACCCCCTCGCCACATTTTCCGGAACTCACAAAACCAAGGAGGGGTAAGCAAACATAGCTTTGATCTTTGATTAGTTTTTATTTTATTCACAAGGTGATTTAAAGCCACCTTGTGAGTTTATCGATTAGTTAGGATCAAGTTCACTCCTTGTCTCAAACTTCATGTTAAGTGAAGTAATCCCATTGGACCAAGACTCTGGAGAAAGATGATTCTCACGGTGCATCAAATTTGATGCTCTGTATTTTTCAACAGTAGTACGGTAACCCGCATCTACCATTGCTTCAAGTGCAGTAAAAGCATTCAACAATTCATCGTACAATTTCGCAGCTCGATTGCGCTGAGTGACTAAGCTTTCTTTTTCATGACGAATAGAAGTCTTATCCAAAATCGCTTTCTTAGCTTTGAGGTACGCATCATTCTGCTCCTTCAGGGTAGCATTATGTTTAGTCTTCATTGCTCTTAATCTGTTTTCAGTTTTCAAATGTTTTTTGTCGTAAGCTTTTTTCTCTTTCAAGAATTTAGCATGAGCATGCTCAAGTTCATAACTCTCATCATGTCGAAAGTATGCCGCCAAAACTCCGATGACAAAGAGGATCAAATTCAAACAAGTAAAAATTACAATATTTAAATAGCTGGACTCTTCACCAATATTCTCCGCCAAAACATAAGCTCTAAAAATGCTCACTCCAAAATTGAAAATCATAAATAACAATACACACACAATTCCAAACCAAAGGAACTCTCGCTTCTCTTCTCGCTGCTTAATGAACACCCCGCTAAAGTGCGCTAAAACAGGAATCGCTATCGCCAACGAACTTGCCATAATGATCGTGATGAAAAATGCTTCTCCAAATTTTTGAAAAATCTGCATATTCAAGGGCACCTCTGCCAAGCCTATTCCAATCAAAAGCAATACATATAGAAATGAAGATTTGAAATGAATAATGGGAGTTAATCTTCCCGTGCGATCTTGCGCATTTTCCAATTCAGTTTTTGCAATTTGATAATTGTGTTTAACCACATTATCATAATTTTCTATTTCTGCTATTTTGATGTCAAAGTCTTTTTGGAGAAATCTCTCATCTTGCACCTTCTTCTGTTCCAACAACAAAGATTCTTTTTCCAATAATTCTTTTTCACTTGCTTTTAAGTTTTCGAGTTTTTCCATTTGAGTTTGATACTCTAAATGTGGTCCATCGAGATAAGGTTTTCCTTTCTTCCAAAGTTCTGCAATGAGTTTTTGATACTCATGTCGTAACATCCCTTCGTGTGGACTCAATTGCGAGTCTTCTTCTCTCGGAAGATTGAGTGTCCCATCTTGAGTACCCAACTCTTCCGCTTGCTTGAGCATTCTTTGGTGATGCTCATCTACCTTGGTTTTCTGCTGAGTAATTAGCCCTAATACAGAATCCATAATTGCGTCAAAATTTAATTTTCCGTCCATAACTGAATATTTAAGTTTGAGTTGTTTTCCTCAAACTGGTTTAAAAAATAGTTTTATAGCTTATTAATAATTTGTGTTGTTAATCCTTTCATTCAATTTACATCCAGGCCAATCACCTTTGTGACTAGCGAAATCATCCTACCTCAAGGCGTATCCATTTTGATACGCCTTGTTGAATCTTACCCAACTTATTTTGTTGTGAATGTGAAAATTATAGCTTTACATTCTTGGATTTGAGATCGAGTATTAAGGAGTGAAGTTTTCTAAAATTTTGAAAACTCAATAAAACATCTTCTCTACTCTTTTCCCAAATCCCACGTTTAAAAAATAAAATAGCTTTACATTTTTGTTTTTAAATCGTTGATAATCAACACTTTAAAAACCTTGTCATTATTTATATGAAATTTTAAACTTACCTTGTTTTACAAATTCAATTTTATCAATTTGGTAAATGTATTGTTTTCTTATACCACAATGTTAAAGTTTTTAACATTTCAAATCCTCTTTCTTCGATGTGACAAGAGGGAATCTCGACGAATGTAAAATTTCCACCATTAGACATTTTTCAAATTTTTATTTGAATTAAGAATCAGTTAAGCAAATAATATTTGCATAGAATTAAAATTCCATTCACCTTATATTATATCTCACGAAATGGGCTCTAGGATAAGATTGCAAGAAGTAATACCGAATTTAATAAGGTATAAAGTCTTCTTTCTTTTTTACTAATCAACTAATTGATTCAATTAATAATTATGGGTTCGTGTCATGCGAAGGATGATAAAAGAAACAGGTGGAGAAATTGGAATAAAATAGATGTGAGTTAAGTAGTCAGTCAAAATCCACGATTACTTATGTCCGACTACTTAATACTACTTTAAGACTTTAAAATTATTACTATATCATATTATTTTTCGAAAGTGCCAGAGGCACGAAATATTGGTAGAAAAACAAAAAGGTAAAAATTTATTGGAGCACCAGAGGTGCGGCACCTAAAAAATAGATATTTATGCCGTGCCTCTGGCACTCTTTTGCTAAAAAAAATGAATAGGACTTAAAATTCTACCAATATTTCGTGCCTCTGGCACTTTAAAAAATTATAATTTCTTAAGATAATTTTAAAGTGACAAAGTAGTATTAAATTCTTGAAAAAGAAATGTTGTTGCGGAAGAAAGAAGCCAGCTTACATTGGTGCTAATCTTTGAAAGAAAAAAATCCCGAACTTCCATATTGGAGGTTCGGGATTTTTAATATTTTACTAAAATAAAATCTTAGTATTTTTTCGATAAATCGTGAATAGCTTGAGCATACTGCTTATCAAATGCTTTTCTATCTGCGATATATTTTGTTTGAATTTCTTGGATAACTTCTTTTGGAAAATTACTAACATCCAATCGATAATCTTCTACGATTTTTCTCAATCCTGTACTTGCTTGTGCCTTTGGACGAGCATCTACTTTTTTAAGAATTTCATCAAAAATAGATTTAGGAGCTGTTGCTACATTTGCATCTTTTTTATTCTCTCTTCTTGCACCCTCAATTTCTTTTTTGATACGATCTAAAATACTTACTGGAGACTTCCCTCTAGATTTTCTTTTTTCACGATTTCTATCATCAAGTTTTTGCAACTTACTTTTGATCAAATCAAATACATTTGGATCTGCTGTTTCTACATTAGGGTTAGCTTTATTTTTAGCTTGTACCTGATTGATCGTATTTAGAATTGCTTCTAAAATATTCTTTTTTGCCATGTTAATATTTTGTTTAATAATTTAAAAAAGATGTTTGTTTTGTCTAAACAAAGGTAGGATTTTCCTTCCATATAAAAGACGCAAAAATAATTAAATGTCACTTTTAGTTTTGAAATAAAAAGAACCTACTCTCCTCTTGGAACTTTAACTCCTACTCTACTGTTAAATCATTCATTATGAAACTAACAATAACAGGACATTCTACTGCGCTATTTTCTACGTGGTATTTTATTGAAGAACTGGGTTTGCTTCTCGATTGTGGAGATGGAGCTTCGGCTGGGTTGATGCAAAAGTCTCGTAAGGTCAAACATATTTTTATTTCACATGCTGATCGAGATCACCTAACAGGACTTTTACAATTTAATCAACTCAATGCAAGAGATGGTTTTCCCAAAATATATTTCCCTCGCGATTCTGGGTCTTTTCCTTTTCTTCAAAAATTTTCCAATCATTTTGATCCTCATGTAAAAGGAACAGAATGGATAAAAATAGAACCTAATCAAACTATTGAAATCAAGGATAATATTTTTGTTCAACCTTTTAGAAACGAACATGTAAAAATTGGAAATGATATAGTGAAGAGTTTAAGCTTTCATATTTTTCAAAGTAAGAAAAAATTGAAGGAGGAATATTTAAACCTGTCAGGAAAAGAGATAAAAGCACTTCGTGACAAGATTGGAAAGGATGCACTTACCCATGAGATTCGAGAAAATATTTTAAGCTACTCGGGCGATACACCGATTGAATGGGATGGCAGATGGAATGATACAAAAATTTTAATCCATGAGGCTACCTTCTTAAAAAAAGGGGATGTCAATCTTGATGATGATAGGAAAAATAAACACAGCTACTTAGAGGAAGTTATTGAAATGGTAAGTCAAACCAATGTTGAAAAATTAATTCTTGGACATTTTTCTTCAAGATATTCTGCGGAGGAGATTGATAATAGTATTGATTTCTTTTGTAAAAAATATGGATTGGAAATTCCTGTTTTTAGAGTACTGCCAGGAGAACGGGTTTGGGATATTTTGGGAACTAAAACAAAGGATTTAAAAAAATGAAAAACGTAATTTTTGCAAACTATGATGATGAAGGTGTTTTCGTTTACCAAGCCTTCAAACCCAAAATTGTTCAAGTAGCCGTTGAACAAAATAAATTTGGAAAAGGATTTGGGGTAGATCGAATAAGTTGGATCAAACCTTCTTTGGGTTGGATTTTACGCCGTTCTAAATATGCCACAAAACATAGAATGGAAGCCATTGCAAAAATTAAATTAAATCATAAAAGTTGGTTAGAGATTCTTCATCAAAGTGTACCGACACACTTTGATGCAAGAATCTTTTCTACTGAAATGGAGTGGCAAAGGGCTTTAAAAAATTCGGATGTCATTCATCAATGGGATCCTGAAAGAGCATTAAATGGTGAACGATTAGATCGACAAGCTATCCAGATTGGGTTACGGGGAGAGGTTTTAAAAAAATATAAAAATGAATTTGTAATTGAAGTAACTGATATTTCAGAACTTGCCAAAGACATTGGTTATGCTTCCAAAAATCGAATTCCACTTCCTGAAGGAATCCCCATTGAAAAAGAATATCTTATTAATGAAAACTTAAAAAATAAGCTAGGCTATTAAAAGTCTTTGTTAAATAGAATTCACTCTCCTTAATGTTTCGTTAATCAAAGTTATTTGTAGAAAGCCCGCTAAGATTTTTTTTACATTTGAAAAAAATATTTTAGCATATGAAAAAATCTACAATCCTATTCACCCTATTATTTATTTCCAAAATAATCCTTGCTCAAGATTCTACTCAATGGGAAATCTCTTTTGACGCAGAGGCAAGTGGTCTTCATCTTTATACTATTACTGGCTCAAAAGAAATCCGAATAGATAGAGAAATCTATAAGCGAAGAAGATCACTTAATACATTTCACCCAACTAGATTTGTTTCAGACAATCCCAATTTCCATGCTGCGACTTATGCAGGATTGAAAATAAAAACTACTTTCCGTAAAAAATATCAACTGCAAACATCAATTTATGCTGAAGATCGGGGGGCATCTTATGGCGCAAATGATCGAGAAAACATTGTTGTATTTCCCATTTTCACATTTGAATTACAGGATACTTTCACCTTCTTAAATCAACAATTTGAAATAGGTTTCAATGTGGGTAATCTTCAAAAACACCAAGTTGATAATGGCTTAAAGATTTATAATATTGATGTTCAAGCAGTTGATTATACCATTTCTCATAGAAATTTTTTCTTTCGTTATAATCAAATTGGAGATCTCTCATTTGGAATAGGATTAGACTTGGAAGAATATTATAATTATGCATTGGGGTATAAAAATCAAAAATTCAAACTAGCAATCTCTACAGAATGGAATTCCATTAATTCTCCTAATCCATATCCATCTTATCAGGCTTGGAATCTTTCTGGAAATTATTATTTCAAAAATCAAAATGAAATATTTTTCCAAATAGGGCTAAGAGATTTCGCAGGATATAATTTAAAAGAAAATGGAGCAGTATTGTTAGGTGCAAATATTTTAATCAAAAAAAACAAAACATTTACATGGTCAATTTTTCCTAGAATTAGATTTTATAATGAAAATTATAATGCAGGTCATTTCAATCCTAGAATAATTTATAGAAATCCAAATCGCCCTCTTTATTCCAATACTGTAGGTAGGTATCTTTATCCACTTCGCAATTATTATTATAATTTTGACCAATGGGCAATATTTACAGAATATCAAAATTTGGATGTGTTGGGACTGGGTCTAAAAACTAATATCGATTGGAAAATTTTCAAGGCGTTCCATCTCAGGCCTCAGATAGAAACTTTATCGATTCGAAGAGAACAAGAATTTTATACTAATTTATTTTACGAAATAGATTTTTGTTATGTACCTGTAAATGGATTTCAAATAGGAATAAAATTAACAAATAAAACTTATAACTTAGATGCGCATTTTCAAACTTTCTATATGATGCGTAAACCAATAGTGGGATTCCATATAAGATTAATTGGTTTGAATAATAAATTAAGTTTGTCTTTGTAATTTTTTACCACCCAATAAAAAAAACAATGAATAAGGTTTTTCTAATTTTCACCATAATTTTAGTGAGTTCGACTCTATCTTTTTCTCAAAATAAAGATTTTAATAAAATTAAAAAACTGATGAAAATCCAATCGGATTGCTGGAACAAAGGGGATATTGATTGTTTTATGGAGACTTATTGGAAATCCGAAAAGCTACAATTCATCGGTTCGAAAGGAGTCACTTATGGTTGGCAAAACACATTGGATCGGTATAAAAAAAGTTATCCAACTCCAGCAGCTATGGGACAACTTACTTTTGACATTATCAATATGGATAAGCGTAGTAGAAAAGTGATTTCGGTAGTTGGAAAATGGCATCTCAGCCGTGGTGCCGATCTTGGAAATTTAGAAGGACATTTTTTATTAATTCTAAAAAAGATCAAAGGAGATTGGGTGATTGTTTCTGATCATTCTAGTTAGAGACTGAATTTTTCATTCTTCTAGAAAAGTATTAGTTTTAATAGTGGAATGATTAAATGAAACTGCTTTGAGAAGTGGTAAGAGAGAGCAGAAGTTCTTAAAGCTTTACGAACCCATGCCTTCCCTTTTTCCTCCCTCGGGTTTCGCAAAGCAGTATACTAATACAAACCATCAAAAAAAATATAAAACTATGCTGACGAAAAACTTTCTCTTCACTCTCTTTTTTTGTTCCCTCTCCTTTTCCATCTTTAGCCAAGAAGTAAGAGTTGCAGTCATTGGTGATTTTGGAGCAGCAACTTTAGGTGCGCCACATATCAATAATGAAGCCGCTGTAGCAGATTTAGTAAAAAGTTGGGATGCACAAAATCAACCTTTAGATGCGATTATCACAGTAGGAGATAATAATTATCCCGATGGATTAATGTCTGATATTGAAATCAACATTGGACAATTTTATGGCGAATACATTAAAGGACATTCTAATTTTTTAGGCGGAGAAAATAGATTTTTTCCAAGCATAGGAAATCATGATTATAGCGGTACTCATGACTGTAACCTTCCTGCTGATCCAAGTGCATATTTAAATTATTTTGAACTACCTGGAAATGAATTGTATTATGATTATGTCATTGGAGATGTACATTTTTTTGTAATCGATAGCGACTGTCATCAAGAAGATGGAACTAGTGCATGGTCAGATCAAGCAGCTTGGTTTGAAACCCAAATGATGAATTCATCCTCTCCTTGGAAAATTGTTTACTATCATCATGCGCCTTACACTTCTACATCTTCAGGAGCGAGTGGGTTTTTAGATTGGGATTTTAAAGCATGGGGAGCGACTGCGGTCATTGCAGGTCATGAGCATGTTTATGAACGACTTGAAGTAAATGGATTGCCTTATTTTGTTAATGGAATTGGAGGAAATAGTTTGCATGATTTTGAAACAGTACTTCCTGAAAGCCAAGTTAGATATAATCAAAAACATGGCGCTATGTTGATGACTTTCTCTGGGAATACTGCCAATTTTAAAACTGTAAATATTGACCATGAAGTGATTGACGATTTTTCTATTGTAAATGATACTATCCCTAATTCTGGTTCAGGTGACTGTAGCAATATTACAGATCATACTAAACTAGGAGAATACAATGGTAGTGGATATTTTATTTCTAACAATACAGCTACAAGTTGGAGTGATGCACAATCCAAATCCCAAATCGCTGGTGGGCATTTAATTTCAATTGAAGATCAAGCTGAAAAAGATTTTATCGACCAACATATTTCAGGAGGTGGTGATGAGCGAGTTCTTTATATTGGTCTTAAACGAAATGATTTAACTCTATTGGAATGGGAATCTGGTGAACTTTTAAATAACAATAATTATAGTGGGAATATTTGGGATGGAAGTAGCAATCCTACTTCTGATAGTTTTGGTTCAGTACGAAAATGGAATCCTTCCGCCAATGCCCTTTGGGGAATGGAAGGTGGCAATGCTTACCGAAAATATATTTTAGAAAAAACTTGTGCTGTAGATTGTTCGAATCAAGGTGGTGATTCTGATGGAGATGGAATTTGTGATAATGTGGATTGTGATATCAATGACCCAAATCTTCCTGCCCCAGAAGGAAGCACCTGCAATGATAACAATGCTAATACAATTAATGATGTCATCCAATCAGATGGTTGCACTTGCCTAGGAGTCGTTGACCCAAATTCAGGAAATACCTGTGGAGAGATTCCTAATTATTTTAAATTGGGAGAGTTCAATGGTAAAGGATATTACCGATCTGAATTTAATGCTCAAGGTTGGAATGATGCTAAGGCACAAAGTATCTTGCAAGGAGGTATTTTAGTTGCTATTGAAAATCAAGCTGAAAAAGATTTTATTGACCAATATATTACTGGTACTGAGGATAATGTCATGTACATCGGTTTGATGAGGGATAATCAAAGTATTTTAACATGGACGAGTAATGAAATTTTAAATATCAATAATTTTAATGGTAGCCCTTGGGAAGGAGGAGTCAATCCTTCTTCTGAAAGTTTTGCTTCATTGAGGAAATGGAATCCAAGCAATCCTGTGGTTTGGGGAACCGAGTCTGGAAAAGCTTATCGAAAATTTATTTTGGAAAAAACTTGTGTTTTGGATTGTTCCATGAATGGTGGTGATACTGATGGAGATGGGATTTGTGATGGACAAGATTGTGCTCCAAATGATTCTAATTTTCCACTTCCATTTGGAACACCTTGCGACGATGGAGATTCCAATACCATTAATGATGTAATTGGAGAAGATGGTTGTACTTGCAACGGCGAACCCATAAATGTTGAAGATCCATTGTGTACGAATGTTCTAATTACCACGCAAAGCAATTCTATTACGCTTAAAAATATCAATGCTCCGATTTCTATAGTGAAAATTTTTGATCCTAATTGGAATAAAGTTTTTGAATGTATCAATAACTGTGAAATGACAATAACTAGTGCTGATTTAGAATTGGGTAAATATTTTATTGACATCCAGTTTTTTGATGCAATGTGGAATTCCATATGCACAAGGACAGAATTCGTAACGTTGGATGGTAGTAATAATTTAAATGTAAAAGGTAGTGCTTTTGATTTTTTAGAAAAAAATAACAAAGAGATTACAAGTTTTCCCAAAAGCAATATTTCTATTTTTCCAAACCCAACTCAAGATGAACTTTTTATAAATTTTGGAAATAAAAAATTCAAAAATTTATTCATTTATGATAGTTCTGGAAAAATGATTAAACAGGTAAATTTCATAGCTAAAAATCAAAACTTATTTAAACTCAATGTTCAAAATTTAACGGAAGGAGTTTACTTACTTAACATAGAAGTAGAAAATGAAAAATCTATTTCTAAAAGATTTGTGGTCAAGAGATGAGAATAAGTTATTGTCAAAAAAAAGACTTGTCTTGAGAACTACTTCCTTCTAATCTTTTCTAACTTTGAATAGACATAAAATTGTTCAATTTATTTTTTCTTTATAAAATATAAATCATGAAATACCTTCTAACCATTGCCTTATTTCTTTATTCATTTAATATCTATGCTCAAAGATGTCAAGTCACTTCAAAAGACATTCAAGCAGGCCAAACGGTCACACTTCAATATGATCCTAGTGGAACTGATCTTGAAACCGAAAAGATCTTTGCTACCGCTCAAGTATTTGAAGAGGAGATAAAAATAAGAGCTTATGATGTTGATTTAAAAATGAATGGAAATCAATATACTGGTTCTTTTCAAGTTCCTTCAACTGCTGATGTGATTATTTTCCAATTTGAAAATGAATTCCAAACTATAGTTGACAATAATGAAAAACAAGGATATGTACATCTTGTAAATACTGGCAATTCCATTTCCAATGATACTTATTTGGCTGCGGCTTATGCAGTAGGTCCATATTCTAGAGTTGCAGATATTTCACCTAATCAAGAATTAGCAAGAGTATATTTTGAAAAGGCTATGGGTGGAGATATTTCTAAAAAACTAGATTTTAAATATATCAATGCTTATGCAAATTTGCTTCAACTAGAACAGGATAAAGAAGAATTGGCAAAATTAAAACCACATATTGAAGCTGTCATCCTTAATCCAAAAGATGCTACTGAAAAAGATTTAACTAGTTTGTATTGGACTGCAAATTTACTCCAAGACGAAGAGTTAGCTAATAAAATAAAAGATCAAGCAATTTCGCAATTTCCAAATGGAGATATGGTAATCAATAAACAGTTTGAGGACTTTAGAAAAATAAAAGATATTGAAAAATTGGAAAAGGAATTTTCCAATTTACAATCCATCGCTAAAGGAAATAAGAAATATGATTCTAAATTAGGTTATGCCACAGAGGTTCTTATTTCTCGATTTGTTCAAGCAAAAGATTTTAAAAATGTTGAAAAATATATTTCGACTCTTGAAAGTCCTTCTAGCAGAGCAAGTATTTATAATAATTTAGCTTGGGATTTAGCTGGAGGTGGAATAGAAGGAGAAGCTATTGATATAAAATTTGCAGAAAAAATTTCAAAACAAAGTTTAGAATGGGTAAAAGAAGACATGAATTCTAAATCTGGAAAGCCAGATTACCGTACTTCTCGGCAATGGAAAATGAGCCTCGATTTTAATTATGGAATGTACTCTGACACCTATGCTTTGACAGCTTATAAACTTGGTAAAACAAAAGACGCAGTAAAACAACAAAAGATCGCCATCGAAACTTATAAATATAGAGACGTAGAAATGAATCATCGATATGCCATTTATCTAGAAAAAGATCAAAGTCCAAAAGAAGTAATCTCCTTCTTAGAAAAAATGATAAGTAAAGGGCATGCTAACTCAGCTATGAAAAAGCAATTTGAAAAATTGTATAAAGAAAATATCTCCATTGACGAGGCATACGATCTTTATTTTACTCAACTAGAAAAAGAAGCAAAAAGTAAACAATTAGAGGAAATTAAAAAGTCCATGATTGAAAAGAATGCGCCAGATTTCACACTCACCAATCTTAAAGGAGAAACAGTTTCTCTTGAAAGTTTAAAAGGTAAAGTTGTTGTTGTAGATTTTTGGGCAACATGGTGTGGACCATGCGTAGCTTCATTTCCTGGTATGCAAAAAGCAGTTAACAAATTTTCGGATGATAATGAGGTAGCTTTTGTTTTTGTAGATACTTGGGAAAGTGGAAAAGAAAAAGAAAAAATGGTCAAAGAATTTTTAGATAAAAAAGGATACGATTTTAATGTATTAATGGATAATGAGAATACAATGGTGGCAGCTTATGATGTAGATGGGATTCCTGCAAAATTTGTTCTGGATCAAAATGGCAAAATCAGATTTAGTAGTAAAGGGTTTGGTGGAAATGACGATGCCTTAGTTGATGAAATTTCAGCTATGATTGAGATTTTAAAGAATGATTATTTAAGTCAAAAAGATATGGGAACTCAGCCGTAGGTTAAAATTTAATTTAATTTTGAATTAAATAGTGATATAAATATTTTAGCCACAGACCTACGCAGACTTGTTAAGACTTTTCGAAAAATTCGTTAAAAGAAAGTCATAATAAGTCTGCATAGGTCTGTGGCTAAAATATTTTTCAAAAAACGTCTCTTCTCTCCTAAGTCAATTTCACTTCTGTGACTCAAAAATTATTTACGACAAATGTCGTAAATAATTTTGAACTACGACACTTGTCGTTTATATTTGTTGTAAATAATCATAAAAAATATTTGCAATGAAAAAAAAGAATTCCTCTCAGCCTTCCGAAGCAGAATTAGAAATACTCCAATTCTTATGGGAAAAACAACCTTCCTCTGTTAAAGAAATTCATAAAAAGCTAAGTAAATCAAGGGATGTAGGCTATACTACTATTTTGAAGCAAATGCAAAGGATGCTTGAGAAAGGCATTATCACTCGTACCAAAGAAGGTAAAATCCACCTCTACAGCTCTGTACCCAAAGAGAAAGATATACAAAAAGGAATGCTTAACAAATTAGTAAAAACTGCATTTAAAGGTTCCAAAATGGATTTAATCTTACAAGCTCTGGGCAATACTAAAACTAGTCCGGAGGAATTAAAAACACTTCAAGAATGGCTTAAACAACAAAAAAAATAATAATCAAATGCTTCCAATTATTCAATCTTCTCCCCTATTCCATGCAATTGGTTGGACCCTATTTTATTCCATTTGGCAAATATCTTTAGTAGGAATTCTACTTTGGTTTACATTGAATTTCATTATAAAAAAATCTTCGGAAAACATTTATAATTATTCTGTAATTGCATTGTTATTGATTAGTATTATTACAACTTCTACTTTTATTATTCACTTGGATTTCGAATCTCCAATAAAATCAAATGCTACTCAACATACACCTGATATTACTAAAAATAATATTAATCTGAATGCCAAAAAAAATGTCGAAACTCTAGTTTTAGAAAAAGGCAATCCACCAATTATTGAGAATAAAAATCTTAAATTAGAAGCATTTCTCCCTTTTTTAGTGATGGGATGGATGGTAGGTGTTTTAGTCTTGGGAGTAAGATTTTCTTTGAGTTGGTGGAACATTCACTATTTACGAAAAACCAAAATACCTCTTCCAATCGCCATCAGTAAATGGCAAAATCAAGTTGATTCATTTTGCAAAAAAATGGGAATCCATAAAAAAATTGAAGTTGCACTTTCTCAACAGATTGCAGCACCTATTACTTTTGGACACCTTAAACCTATTATTCTTTTCCCAATAAATATGGCGACAGGATTAACGGCTACTCAAGTCGAAATGTTATTGTTACATGAGTTAGCTCATATCAAACGATCTGATTTTTTAATAAATATTATTCAATCTCTTATTGAAGTGGTTTTATTTTATCATCCTGTAGTTTGGTGGGTTTCTAAAAAAATCAGAACTACGCGAGAGCATTGTTGTGATGATATGGCAGTTGCTATATGTAAGGATCATTTTGCCTATGCTGAGACATTAACACAACTTCAGTCTTCATTTTTTTCTACAAAAAAATCATTGGCGATGTCTGCAAAAATAAAAACAGAATCTTTCACTTATCGTATTCAACGGCTATTTCAAACACCAGCCACTCAACCATCCTACTTAAAAAGTCTTTTCTCTATTTGCCTCATAGGCAGTTGTTTCCTCGCTTTAGCTTTTCAGAATTCATTTCAAGACAAGGTCGATTCTGATTTTAAAAACGAAGGGGTGTTTTTTATGATTACGCCTAAAAATATAAATTTTCAAATAGCTAAAATTAAACAAGTACTAAAGAATTATAATATAGAATTGGAAGAACATATTCAATTCGATGATAACCATACTGATAAGAAAAATTTTCAAGGAAAGATTATTATGCCAGATAGTAGTCATTTCAATTTTGACATTGAAGAATTAAAACATTTTGGAATTGCGTTGGATTTCTCTAAGAAAAAACCATTATCCATCTTAATTGATGCTAATGGAAAAAGTGGAACATCATCTGGGAAATCAGAAAATGGTTCATACTTATCTGAGGTGCAACGCCCTTTTGGCAAAACGAATAAAACTTGTTTGATAGGAAATTTCACAATTATTAAAAATTCTGTATCTCCAAAATTGAGCATAAATAATACCTCGTATGAAAATGCAATCTATTTTTTGGATGGGAAAGAAATTTTAGGACATGATATTCTTTCAAAAAATGATTTTGTTGATAACATCTTTTCTATAAAAAAGACAACTTCAAAAAAATCAGATGAAAAGGAGATTTACCATATTACTTCTCGAAATTCTAAGGCAGCCTATTCTTACAGTATTGACGAAAGATTCAGTAATTGCAAAAGGAAAATAATTTGGGGTGATTCTATATTTACATCAAATTGGATAAAAATTTCAGTTGCTGATTTCTTAGAATTAAAACATAAACCAATTCAATTTGATTACTGTGGGGAAGTCCATGATTTAATAAAATTTCACATATTTATCAATAAGGTTAATACTGATAATGTTTTTTCTCAAAGCGTAAAAGATTATCGAAAAAAAGAATGGTTTGAAAAAGTAAATAAACTTTTTAGTAAAACACCCTCCATGCAACATATAAGAATTGAAGGAATCCTTACCACTCTTGGAAAAAGTTCATCGCTAAATATAACTGTAGGAAATTATGCAGAGAAAGCCTTTTATCGACCTGAGCTGATGAAAGTTGATACTGGGTACATCTCTCATATATATGATCCAAAATCTTCTTACTTTAATGATCTTTCAGAATTATGGGTAAATTGCGAATACTACTTGAATGGTGAAAGATTAGATCATTTTAATTCTCAGATGCCTCCACATCAATTAAGATCTCTTAATAAGATTGACTCTATCAAATTCTTAGTTGGTAAAGCGGCAACTAATGCTTTTCCTCAAATTAAAAATAGTCTTGTTCTTCTCGTTTACTCTGATCCAGATAAAAAGGAATAATGTAAATCATTTACTCCAGCAGAGTACTTCAATATTGTGAGTAATGAGTATCCCTATACTCAATACTCACAATCTCAATACTAATTATATTCAATAATCCGTTGCCGCAAAATCAATCCCTTCTCCCCTTTCTCTTCCCAAGGAATATCAAGACAGTCAGCTGTTCCGCCATCAAAACAACATTGAGAATCTAGGATAATCATTTCTTTATAAATCAATCCTACCCCTCTTGCATATTTTTCAATAGCTACACGATGTTCTATCAAATTAGTTTGTTGGTCAGATTGTATCACAGTCATTGTACTATCGAAGGAAAGTCCATTAATTTCTAATGGTTGATCAATATCTGCATATTCATATTCTGAAGACCAATTTTTATAAAACTCAATTACCTCGCTCCCAATCACAATTGAAGTATCTTTAAAAAAGGTATTGCCATCCCATCGAGCAGTATTACTTACTGGAAAGACCGTTTTTATAAATCTTAAATTCTCTTCTACACGCTCTACCTGAGTACTTGTGATTTTGGTATTCCATACATCCCTTATTTGCCAAGCAGCTGCATTTGATTTTCTTATAGAACGTTCGACGATGTAATTTTCATCACCCAAATTATCTTCAAAAACATCAACTATTTCTTCCTTCAATAACCAACTAAATGTATCCTTCGGATAAGGGTAACTACAGACTGGATTAAGGTTATAAATTATAGAGTCCAACTCGTAGGTGATATATTTCCCTACTTCAAGTGGATAATAATCAATCCCTTTAGCTACAGTTAAATTGCCTGTTTCTGGATTTTTTTTGCAAGTCAAAAAAAGGAAGGTGGAAATA
This sequence comes from Caprella mutica, assembly GCA_947561585.1. Lineage (NCBI taxonomy): Eukaryota > Metazoa > Arthropoda > Malacostraca > Amphipoda > Caprellidae > Caprella > Caprella mutica. The sequence goes on along the minus strand of CANNZV010001380.1, from coordinate 94,020 downwards.
ATTAAAAGAATGGAAAGGGTAAATTTTGGCATTTTCATTTAGTTTTTTCAAACTAAAAACGCCGAAAGAATTTACTTTATGCAAAAAGTAATCATCTTAACTTTTGCAAGTTGGTGATTAGAAATATCGAGTACTGAATATCCCACTACCCATAGGCACAATACTCTAATTAAAATCAATAACTCGTTGACGAAGGATCAATCCCTTCTCACCTTTCTCCTCCCATGGCAAACCGATACATGCTGTCAATCCTCCATTATCATCAATACAACAAGTACTATCTAAAATCAACATTTCTTTATAAACTAGCCCTACACCTCTTGCATATTTTTCAACAGAAGTACGATGAGCCACTAAATTTTCGCTAGGTGCAGATTGAATAACTGTCATCACACTATCGAAAGTAATTCCATTAATTTCTTCTGGCTGATCAATATTTTCATATTCATATTCATCGGACCAATGTTTATAAAAATCAACGACCTCACTTCCAATAACAACACTTGTATCTTGAAAAAAAGCATTTCCGTTCCAATGTACACTTTCACTTACAGGAAATACTAGCTTTATAAATCTTAAATTTTCTTCCACTCTTTCCACTTGAGTTTCAGATACTTTGGTATTCCAAACATCAGCAATTCGCCAAGGTTCAGTCTCATCTTTTCGAATAAATCTTTCTATGATAAAATTTTTATCTCCCGTATTATCCTCAAATACATCCACTACTTCTTCTTTTAATTGATGGGAAAAGGTATCTCTAATAAATGGATAAGCACACAAGGTAGGTCTGGAATATATGATCGAATCTAACTCATAGATAATATATTTCCCTACTTCGATTGGGTAATAATTAAAACCTTTTGCAACAGTCAAATTTTCCGTATCTGTATTCTCGTTACAGCTAGAAACTAAAACACTTAAACACGCAAATACCAATAGAAAAGTAAATTTTAATTCTTTCATTATTTTCTAAATTCTATTATCAAATTTTCAATTAAAAATATTGGTAATATGTGGCAAAAAGTAATCCATTTTTTTATCAAAATCAAAATGTCAATCATAATCAAAAATTGAATAGCGAATGTTCACCGTACCATATTTTTATTTTGATTGACATCTTAATTTTGATTACTTCCTGATATAACTTCCATAAATCAATCCTCCACCTACGACATCATCGCCTTCATAAAATACAGCTGATTGTCCAGGAGCGACACCTTTAACATTTGCTAAAAATTCCACTTCCACTTTTCCATCTTCCGTATTTCTCAAATTACTGAGCACACCAGGGTCATTGTATCGGATTTGAGTAACTGCTTCCAAACCCTCTGGGATAGATTCATATTTCATAGAATTGATTTGAGAAACAGTCATTCCATTTCTTAACAAATCATCTACACGTCCTAAAACAACAGTATTCGTATCAGGTCTAATTTCAGTTACATACCTTGGATCGCCTAGTGCAATTCCCAAGCCTTTTCGCTGGCCAATAGTATAAAATGGATATCCACGATGCTTACCAAGTAACTCTCCTTGAGGCGTAACAAAATCTCCACCAGCTACTCTTTCTTCTAATCCTTCAACCCGACGAGTCAAAAATCCACGATAGTCATTATCAGGAACAAAGCAAATTTCATAACTTTCTCCTTTTTTCGACAAATCGGTATAGCCCCAATCAAAAGCCATTTTTCTGACCTCAGGTTTGGTATAAGGCCCTAAAGGAAAGCGACTCCGATCCAAACATTCTTGACTCAATCCCCATAATACATAAGATTGATCTTTACGTTCATCTTTACCTTTAGTGATAAACTTACGTCCATTTTCTTCCTTAATTTTAGCGTAATGCCCAGTCGCAATGAATTCACAATCCAAGGCATCTGCACGCTTTAATAAGGAACTCCATTTAATATGAGTATTGCATAATACACAAGGATTCGGAGTACGTCCTGCTAGGTATTCATCTACAAAATTGTCAATTACATAATCTCCAAATTCCTCTCGAATATCTACGATAAAATGATGAAAACCCATATTTACTGCTACCATTCGAGCATCATTGATAGAATCAAGACTACAACAACCTGTTTCTTTTTTATTACCACCAGCATTGGCATAATCCCATGTTTTCATGGTGATACCTACCACTTCATAACCTTGCTCATGTAACATCATGGCAGTTACTGTACTATCTATTCCGCCGCTCATTGCGACTAACACTCTTCCATGCTTACTCATATTTCTCCTTTTATATTTTTGAAAATATAGGTTAGTGATTAACAATTAGCAACTATTCCTCAATAACCTTTTCTCTAAAATTTCTCTTTTTTAAAAAAATAAAAATATATTTGAAAATAATTTCCGAACTTACATGTTCGTTTAATTAATCTAGTCCCTTAATAAAGATGGTAAATGCGGTTTTGTTCTGACAATAACAACCATCTTTCTTCCATTTATTATAAACAGCAAAAGTACAAAAATTGATGTGGATTGGTTCTATAAAATCAATTCCAAGTCATCATTTTTGTAATTTTTCGTTGAATTTTAGAAATTTCAAGATACTTACAACTGTATTTTTGGTGGTCATTTAATAAATGATTTTCAATATGTAGGGTTGTGTGGCATCGATTTATAACGTAATTTTAAAGAATACATAATCAAAAAACAGTTTTTACCATGAAAACCTATTTCAAACTTACACTCTCATTGTTCCTATTTTTTGGATTGGCAACTACGATCAATGCACAAGCGGAACAATATGGACAAGCTTCTTATTACTCTGATGCCTACCACGGTAAAAAAACCGCAAGTGGTGTGAAGTATGATAAAACAAAGATGACTTGTGCCCACAATGATTACCCTTTCGGGTCAACGATCAAGGTTACTCACCTCGAAAACAAAAGATCTGTAGTCGTAAAAGTAGTTGACCGTGGACCTTATATCAAAGGTCGTATCGTAGATTTATCAAGAGCTGCTGCTCAAAAAATTGGTCTTATCAACGATGGTGTTGCTCAGGTAAAAGTAGAACTTGTGAGCTCTAAAGGAAAGTCAGATAAATTGACTGCAAAAGGAGACAAGAAGCCTGATGAATATTCTACTGCTCCAAGTAGAAAATCTGTAGAAGAAACTATTAAGAAAAGTAGTGCAAGAGCAACCAATTCTACTTCTAAAAGTAAAAAAGCTGCTGCTGCCACCAAAGCAAAAAAAGCTAAAGCTGCTGTTAAAAAAGAAGTAAAAAAAGCTACTCCAGTTACTTCATATGAAGATGTAACAACTGCAAAAGGAGATGATGCTCCAGCTGCACTTCCTATGTTGACCGCTAAAGATTTAAAAGAAACAGATCTTTACCAAATCTCTTTATTGAAACCTAAAAAAGAAGGTTTTGGCGTTCAGGTTGCCTCACTTTCAGACTATGAAGGTGTTTTGAAAAAGGTAGCTGAGTTACAAGGTCGTTTTTTCCAAAACATTATGATCCGTACTGAAAAAGCAGATGGGGAGAATGTTTATAAAATCATCCTTGGTCAGTTTGAAACTCGTGATCAAGCCAATAGCTATAAAAAAGATTTAAAGAAGAAAAAGAAAATTGGAGGATTTGTAGTTCCTTTAGGAGATGAGGAAGAAGGAGAATAAGCTCTCAATTCCTAAAAAAAAAATCCATGATAGTTTGATACTACCATGGATTTTTTTTTTTGAATATCGAACACTGCGCTTAGGAACGGTTCAATAATAAATGCAGATTCTTGGCTGCTTCTTTTGTACTTATTTTTCACTTTAAAAACAGTCATTTATCCAGATAGACTCCCGTTTTTAAAGCAAAAACTAAGAACAAAATAAACTACCCAAGAATCTGCATTTATTAATGTACCGTCCCTTAGGAAACAATCCGATTAAAATACTCCTTCAAATCATCGGCAACATCTTGCCCTTCTTTTTTTTGCTCATAAAGTATTTGAGTTTTATGATAAAAAGGGTTTCGTTCTTCCAGTTTCTTTTCAATAAATTCTATTAATTCTTTTTTGGAAAAACCTTGAAGCAAAGGACGGTTTTCCATCTCTGATTTTAATCTTTCGGCAAGTACTTGAGCTGGTGTATCCAAAAACACAGTCACTCCTTGGTCATTCATCCATTCCATATTATCAAAAAAACAAGGTGTTCCTCCTCCAGTAGAAATTACAATCTTATTCTTATTTTCCATTTCATGAAGACATTCTTTTTCTATTTTTCGAAAATAAGATTCCCCATCTTCCTTAAAAATGGTTCGAATACTTCTCCCCTCTTTTTCTTCTATGTAATGATCTAAATCCACAAATGATAAATTAAATTTTTCAGCCAATCGGCGCCCTGAAAAACTTTTCCCACTTCCCATAAATCCTAAAAGAAATATTCGCATATATTTTTTTTTACAAAAGTAAATAAGAGTTTAATAAAGTCAAATCTTTTATTTTGGTTTGAGAAACTATTGATAGGATAACATAGATTCCTACACCTATGTTCTGTAAAATCAGTTTTCTAAATTCAAAATAGAAATTCAATCTTCTTTAAATTTCAATCTAAATTTCCTTTTTTATGGGTAAAAAATATAATTTTGCATCCTAAACATAATATGATATGAAAAGAATTATTTTAATGTTCTTAATTTTGCCATTCTTCACAGCTTGTAATGAACCTTCACCTTCTGGAAAAGTAGTCGAAGAAATTAAAGCAGATGACGTTGCTAACATTATCCGAAATCCAGTATCAGCCTCTGAAATCGTCGATCCTGATTTCGTTCCTAAAATGACTTTTGAAGAAACAACTTATGATTTTGGAACTGTCAAAGCAGGAAAAAAAGTAGAATATACTTTTAAGTTTACCAATACAGGAGAAGTGCCGTTATTGATAAATGATGCTCGATCTACTTGCGGCTGTACTGTTCCGACCTATCCAAAGGACTATGTTAAGCCAGGAAAAAGCGGAGAGATCAAAGTTGTTTTTGACACCAAAGGATTAACTGGTACTCAAGCAAAACCTATTACTATCGTTTCTAACACCTACCCTACTTCCACTAAATTATTTGTAAAAGGAATAGTAGAAGGAGATGGTAATCACGATGGTCACAATCATTAAATTGATAGGTAAGTCGGTTTTCAAAAAACAATGAAACCAACTTACATTGTTCAATAAATTTCGATAAAAAACAAAATTCAATAAAAACAAATACTATGATATTAGATTTGATTATTTTACAAAGTGGTAATGAAGCACTTTTTTCCAATGTGTTTCTAATTTTAATGGTGATAATTTTTTGGTTTTTCTTTATTCGACCTCAAACGAAAAAAGCAAAAGAAGAACAACAGTTTTCTCAAGAATTAGAAAAAGGAATGGAAGTCGTAACCAAAAGTGGAGTGATTGGAAGAATCAGTAAAGTTGAAACGAATGTAGTTACACTTCAAGTGGACACTAAAACATTTATCAAATTTACAAGAGGTGCTGTTTCGAAAGAGCTTACAGACTCATATAATAAAGAAGAGGCAGCTACTGAAAAAGCATAAATTATTAGTGTGGTAAGAATAGAATATATTGTTGATTTTTTTAGACGCTGACTTTTTATGATTTTTATGTTTTTCGAAAATCTCGTTATAGAAAAGCATAAAAAGTCAGCGTCTAAAAAATCCAAAAGTATGATACTTACGCCAAAGCCAGTTCTTCCCGACTCCGTAATGCAAGAAGCCCAATTGTGGAAATCATACTCAATACCCCCATCAAATACCACAAAGCGGCATATCCATATTCTTCTGCTACTTTAAATCCAACAATGGGTGCGACGATCATTCCAAAGGAAAACAACATGGAATAAAGTCCCATATATTCACCTCTATTATTAACATTACTTCTTGACAAAGCTAGAGAACTCGCCAAAGGGAAATTAATAATTTCTCCAATAGAAACTAAAGTCATACTCACTATGGCAGTAAAAATTGAAAAGCCCATAATGTTAAATATCAATAGTGACAATCCAATCAAAACTACGCCCCAAGTTATCCATCCTAATTGATCTCTTCTCTTAGCTAAGACATAAATCAATGGCATTTCAATAATACAAATTAAGATTCCATTATAACTCATCAATGTACCAATTCCCTCTTCTGACATATGTAAAATCTCTTTACAAAAGAGTGGGAATGTGTGAAATAATTGAATAAAAACGATAGAGTTAAAAAATAAAAATACAATGAAAAATAAATACCAAATATCTTTGTAAGCAGATTGTTGGATAACTTTTTCAGGAGCATCTAGAATGTCATCATTCGAAAGAGTATGCTCTCGTCTTTCTGGTTCTTCTACCTCCTTTTTTTCTTTTAGGAAAAAAATAAATAAAAAACCTGCCACGATACAAGTACCTCCATCCATATAAAATAGAGCCTCATATCCATACATACCCGCTAGAAATCCTGCAATAGCTATTCCTACTCCAAAACCAAAGTTGATCGCCATTCGATAGAGAGACATTGATCTAGTTTGTTTTTCTACACCGCCATAAGCGGTAATCGACGCCATTCCTGCTGGGCGAAATGAATCACCTACTAAACTAGTCAAAAAGCCCATCAAACAAAACATTGGAAAAGTCTTCACAAAAACCAATGAAAAATATAAAAATCCAACCAACAATAAAGACCAAAACATAACTCGATAATATCCAATTCGGTCAGTTAACCAACCTCCAACATAAGCGCCCGAAACAGAGCCTACCCCATGACATGACATTACTATTCCAATTTCTGTTTTAGTAAAATTGAGATGTTCTGCTAAATAAATAGAAAGGAAAAAGAAAACTACGGTTCCTGATCGGTTGATAAATGTGATAAATGATAACATCCAAATATCCCTAGTTATACCTGAAAAGGATTTTACATAAAGCTGGAGTAATGATTGAAGCATGTCATTCGATTTGTAGATGTAAGATGATAATTATTATTAAAAATTTACTTGTTAGTCTCCTTCTACAAATCTATAGTTGATTAAGTTCCATCTAGTTGTAGGATTGTCTCTCGGCTGAATCTCGCAGCTACAAAAAAATGCGAACAAAGTGTATAACACTCTATTCGCATTTTTTATAAAAACATCAAATATCCCCTTTTAGAGATTAGAGGCTACACCGTCACAGGTCCAGCACTCACAATATCCTTTGATGCTTTGTCAGAGTATTTTTTGAAATTTTCAGAAAATAAATTTGCTAAGCTATTTGCAGTTTTATCATACTCTTCTTCATTTCTCCAAGTATCTCTTGGATTTAAAACTGCATTAGGAACATCAGGACAAGACTTAGGCATTGATAATCCAAATACAGGATGTGTATGATAATCTACTTTATTTAACTGACCAGTCAATGCAGCTTTAATCATGGCACGAGTGTAAGATAATTCCATACGATTACCTTGACCGTAACCTCCACCAGTCCAACCAGTATTGATTAACCATACATTGATTGTTCCATCACCTGTTCGGCTACCCTTTTTAATTTTATCCCCTAACATCTCTGCATACTGTGTAGGATGTAATGGTAAAAATGGTGCACCAAAACAAGCTGAGAACGTTGCCAATGGCTCAACAATACCTTCTTCAGTACCCGCAATCTTTGCAGTATACCCACTTATAAAATGATACATCGCTTGCTCAGGAGTCAACTTACTGATCGGAGGCAGTACCCCAAATGCATCGCAAGTCAAAAAGAAAATATTTTCAGGTAAGTCTCCTCTTGATTTAAACATGATATTATCAATATGATAAATCGGGTAACTTACACGTGTATTTTGTGTAATTCTTATATCTTCATAATCTACAGTACATCCATCTTCTTTAAATCCTACATTTTCCAATAAAGCACCAAATTTGATGGCTTTATAAATCTGAGGTTCTTTTGTAGGAGAAAGGTCAATCGTTTTTGCATAACATCCTCCTTCAAAATTAAACACACTCTCTTTTGACCAACCATGCTCATCATCACCAATCAATCGTCTTTCAGGGTCATTTGATAAAGTCGTTTTTCCAGTTCCAGATAAACCAAAGAACAATGCAGTATCTCCAGTTACTCCAGTATTTGCAGAACAATGCATAGGAAGCACCCCTCGCTCAGTTGGAAGAATATAATTTAATACAGAGAAAATCCCTTTCTTGATTTCTCCAGTATAAGCTGTTCCTCCAATGATGATTTTCTTTTTAGTAAAGTTGATAATTGCAAAATTATCTTGACGCGTCTTATGTTCTTTTGGGTCAGCTTTTACACTTGGAAAAGCAAACACTTCCCAGTCAGGTTCAAATGTTTCCAAATCTTTTTCAGTAGGACGTAAGAACATATTGTATGCAAATAAATTTTGCCAAGGAAATTCACAATGTACTCTTACATTCAATCTATAATTCGGATTAGCACATGCGAATGCATCACGTACATAAATCTCTTCACGGGAATCTTTGTACTTCATCATTTTAGTGTACAAATCATCAAATGATGAAGCTGCGATAGGAATATTAATATCTCCCCAATCCACAGTAGATGCTGTAATATCATCTTCTACGATGTACCGATCTTTAGGCGATCTTCCAGTAAATTTTCCGGTGTAAACAACTAAGGCTCCTGAGCTACTCAATTTCCCCTGTCCAAGGGTAATTGTTTTTTCAACCAAAGCTGCAGGCTGAAGGTTGTGTTTTTGATTTGAAGATTTCATAATTAAATTCTCGGGTTAATTAAATAGTTATGGTAGTTAAATATTTTAGTTACCTCATTGACACTTTTACGTGTAAAAACACTTAAAAGTTAAAACATTGAGGATTGTTTTAAATAAAAATAATTTTTTGTGTAAACTAAAATAGCCATCAGGTAGAACTACTAAAAAAACACAACAACCTGGTTATCAAGCACTTAGGTGAGTCTTTAAATAAAATTCGTTGATGACTTTTGTTCTATAAAGTTTTGTCTTACGGTCAAATGGTATGCAAAAATAAGGGAAATAAATGGAAACCATACAAAATTAACACAGGTGTTTTGGGACAATTGGCTTCTGAAAGTTATAGTTTTGACAGTTAATATTTTTGATAGTAACGTTATAATTAATTTTGAATTTATAATTTTGAGTTTCGTTTTTTTTATAAAATAAAAATTCGAATTTCCTCATAAAATCCAAATCCAAAAACTTCTCAATTTTACGTTAATGAAAATAAATCGAAAAATAGATCATATTGTTTATGCAGTTCCTGATTTAGAAAAAGGAATGAAACACATTGAAAATTTATTGGGAATTGCTCCTAATTTTGGAGGATACCATACCCATCAAGGAACAAAAAATGCTGTTCTTAATTTGGGGAATCAAATTTATTTAGAAATAATTACCATCGATCATGAAAACAAAAACATCACTCCTCCTCGATGGATGGGAGTTGATTTAATTACTTCTTCTAAAATCACTCGATGGTCTTTAAAGTCAGAAAACCTTCACCGTGATAGTATTGTTATAAAGAAACACAATGACTCGATGGGAATTATTCATGGAGGTCAACGTAAAATGAGCAATGGTCAACTTTTAACTTGGGAAATGATTTTACCACTTGCCGAGCCAGAAGTAGAAGCAATTCCTTTTATGACGGATTGGCAAAATTCTGATGTGCATCCAACCGAAAGCTTAGAAGAAGAATGTCTATTGCTTGAAATAATTGTTGCCCACCCGACACCTGAATTGATTCAACCCATCTTTGATGAACTTGATGTGAATATAAATATTTTAAAAAATGAAATTCCTTCTTTAAAAATAAAAATTCAATCTCCAAATGGAATCATTGAACTTTAAAATCAACTTTAACATGAAATATTTTTTACTCCAAATTATTTTTGCAAGTACATTGTTTTTTTCTTGTACTTCTCTTCAATCTTCAACTAGGCCTACTTCCCAAGCCAACAAGATTTTATCTAAAACTATCAAAGCGCATGGTGGTAAAAAATATGATAACGCGCACTATGAATTTGTTTTTAGAAAAAAGAAATACACTTTCAAAAATGACGGTCAGAAATATGAATACACTTCTTCTTCAACAAAAGAAGGTCAAAAAATTATTGACGTTTTAAATAATGATGGGATAACTCGAACAATTGATGGAACTGCTACTACTCTTTCTGAAAAACAAATTAAAGGTTATACAGGTAGTTTAAATTCAGTAATTTATTTTGCCACCTTACCCCATAAATTACTTGACCCAGCTGTAAACAAGTCTTATAAAGGAATAACAAATATCAAAGGAAAAGTCTATCAGGTTTTACATATTTATTTTAATGAAGAGAATGGAGGTGTGGATCATGATGATAATTTCTATTATTGGATCAACGCTAAGACTAACCGAATTGATTATCTCGCTTATAATTATACTGTAAATAGTGGTGGTGTAAGATTTCGAAGTGCTTACAATCCAAGAGTTGTAGATGGAATTTTATTTCAAGATTATGTGAATTATAAAGCTCCTGTAGGAACTCCGTTGAATGAATTGCCAACTCTTTATGAAAAAAATGATTTGAAAAAACTATCCGTTATCGAAACTGAAAATATTGTGAATTTAAAGTAACTATGATATTCATCAGCTTTAAGTAACGCGACTCTCCCGAGTCGTGACGTTATTCGACAAACGATTCATAATTAGATAAACATTCATAATTCGTATTTTCGAATAACGTCGCGACTCGGGAGAGTCGCGTTACTTAAAGCTGTATATAAAATTTCACAAAAAGGAAAAATTGCCAACCTCTTAGGAACTCTTACCTACTTACGCCTACCATTCGATCCCTATCTTTGTATTATGAATTGCAACAATAATCAACTATTAGCATTTCAACCTAAAAATCAGAAAACAATCAAAAGGGAAAAATTGCCAACATATCAGGAAATATTCCCTATTTAATAAATAATTTTCACCCCCATATTTGTAATATCAATCACAACATTAATAAACTTAAAAAAATATTATTATGAAAGAGATAAAAAATGCAGCAGACTTCAAAAATGTCATTGAATCAGGAAAACCTGTCCTTTTAGATTTCTATGCAGACTGGTGTGGTCCTTGCCGAGTATTACTTCCTACTGTTGAAAAATTAGCAGAAAAACATGCTGATAATTTTGAAATCGTAAAAGTGAACGTTGATAAAAACAGAGAACTAGCACAGCAGTTTCAAGTTCGAAGTATCCCTGCCCTCTTTTTTGTAAAAGATGGTAAAGTACAAGAACGACTTACAGGTGTTCAAATGGAATCTGCACTTGAAGCCAAAATTCAGGCCTATAGTGTTCCAGCATAAATAAATTTGATGAATAAATCCAAAAGGTTGTCATCAAAGGATGGCAACCTTTTTTTTACCGCAACCGAAAACAATTTATTTCCTAACTCCTAAATTTTTAAATTATGTTATTTACCACAAAAAATGATTCCAAACTTATTGCAATAAGTAACGATCAAGTCTATAATAATTGTCCCAACTGTTGGGGATATTCTCAATGGGAAGGAAAAAATTGTACAGTAGCCGTAAGTATTGACAAAGGGTCAAACCTCGAAATATTTAGTAGAAACGGTTTTATTCGAAGATTTGTAAAAAAATATATTGGTTAAAATAAATCCTAAAAACTTCATGAGTAAGATGTTTGTTTTAGTTTAAAGTACCTACTTTTGAGTGGGTACTTTTTGTAGTTTTTCTAATAGTTAAAATCAATTCCAAAACATATGAAATACATTGGCAGAACAGATGAATATTTTGAAATAAATAATGTTGATCATACTAATTGTGATCGACTTCATGATACCCAAAAAAATCAATTATTATTACTTTGGTTTACTACTGATAATAATCAAATTAATATTGATTCCGTAAATCATACTTTTAACACCAATCAAATTGTCTTCCTTACAGAATTTCATCAAGTCGAAATCAAAAAAATTCATGGCGTTAAATTATTGAGATTCAACAAGCCCTTTTATTGTATTCTAGATCATGATAGCGAAGTAGGTTGTAAAGGAATTCTTTTTTATGGTTCAGCCTCTTTGCCCATTTTATCTCCTTCCGAATCTGAAATTGAAATCTTAGAAACCGTTTGGAAAATGTTATTAATTGAAATGGAATCTAAGGATCGACTTCAATTAGAAATGCTACAAATGATGTTAAAACGAATTCTCATTCTTTGTACTCGTATCTATAAAGGGCAAGAAAACTTTAAAAAAATCGACCACTCTAAAGTGGATATTATCAGAGATTTTAATTTTTTAGTAGAACAACATTTTAGAGAAAAGCATACCGTAGCTGAATACGCAAACCTTCTTAATAAATCTCCTAAAACAATTTCTAATCTTTTTAAAAAAACCAATTCTAAAACGCCTTTACAATTAATTCAAGATCGAAAAATGTTGGAAGCTCGACGGCTACTTAGACATTCTGATAAAGGAATTTCTGAAATAGGATATGAAATTGGTTTTAATGACATCCAAGCATTTAGTCGGTTTTTTAAAAAATATGAAGGCGTTTCTCCTTCCGAATTTAAAAAATCGTCCCCAGCGGGAAATATTGCCAACTCATAGGGAATGAATGCATAACAATACCTTCACATCTTGCTGCATCTTTGCATTGTAAATATTAATTAAATAACTTTTAAAAAATAAAACAATGTCAAAATTTAATGTCCCTACAAGAGATGAAGTATCTGCTGATAATCAAGCAATCTTTGATAACCTTCAAAAAGGATTAGGATTCGTTCCAAATCTTTATGCTTATTATGCAAAAAATGAAACGGCATTAGGCGATTACCTTGCTCTTCAAAACCGTAAATCAACACTAAAAGCAAAAGAAAGAGAAGTCGTTAACTTGGTAGTAAGTCAATACAATGGATGTCGATATTGCCAATCAGCACACACTGCTTTAGGCAAAATGAATGGTTTCTCAGAAGATCAAATTTTAGAGCTAAGAAGTGGTTCAGCTTCTTTCGATTCAAAATTAAATGCATTGGCAGAGTTTACACTTTCGGCTGTATCTAATCGAGGAAATGCAAGTGAAGCTACTAAGGAGAACTTTTTTGCAGCAGGATACACAGAAGCCAACTTAATTGATGCAGTTATTATTATTGGAGATAAAATCATCAGTAATTATATACATAATCTAGCAGGATTTGCAATAGATTTTCCCCTTGCTCCTACGCTTGAAACTACAAATGCATAATTTTAAGTTTTTATAATTTGTTGCTTTTTTAAAACCTCAGATTTTTGAATGAAGAAATCTGGGGTTTTATTTTTTCAAAAAAAACAAATAAACTTTTATTAGGAGGGAGTTGTTTGAAATTGTTTGGGATAGTTAGTCTTACTCCAACAACTTCAAACCATTTAATAAAAAGAGTTTTTTTATTCATAGAAATAAAATAGATTTGTACATCTTTTCAACTTAATCTATTTTATGAAACCTTTATACGTAGCAGCAACTGGACAGCATGTCGGAAAAACCACTTCAACACTTGGATTGGTTACTAATATTTTAGAACAAGGCCATAATGTGGGTTACTGCAAACCCGTAGGTCAGCAGCACTTATATGTAGAAGGCCAAATGATAGATAAAGATGTTACGCTATTTTCTCAAATTTTAGGTTTTAAAATAGATGGTGCTTTACATAGCCCCGTCGTAATGGCAAGAGGTGTGACTCAACGATATATCGACGATCCTTCTCAATTTACATTTAGACAAAACATTCTTACCGCTTCTCAAAAATTAAAAGAACAACATGATATTGTGGTGTACGAGGGAACGGGTCATCCTGGAGTAGGAAGTGTTGCTGATGTCTCTAATGCCGATGTAGCCAAATTGTTAGGAGCAAAAGTATTGATGGTTGTGCCAGGTGGAATAGGAAGTACGATTGATAAATTAACCATGAGTATCGCTCAATTTCAAAACTACGGGATTCCAATCATAGGTGTAATTGTCAATAAAGTCATCCCTGAAAAATTAGAAGATGTAAAATATTATGTTGGGAAAAAACTGAACCTTTTGGGATTAGAATTGATGGGTGTTTTGCCTTTTGACAAACGGTTATCTTTTCCATTGATGGGTACTGTAAAAAATGCAGTTCGAGGTACAGTGCTTTTTAATGAAGGAAATCTTGAAAATCGTGTTGAGGATATTGTAGCGGGTTCATTAGTTGCAATTAAAGAATTTACCAATGTAAAAAATATACTTTTGGTAGTAAGTTTAAAACGATTGGATGAAGCTATCGAAAAAGTAAAACTTATCGCCAATCTTAAAAATTTAGACTCCTCTCCTATTTCTGGAATTATTATTACGGGTGATGGTCGTCAAGAAACGGAACAAAAAGTAGTGCCCGCTCATGTCAAAGATTATATTGAAGAACATAAAATTCCAGTTATCACAACTGATTTAGACACCTATGGTTCTGTAGTAAAAATCAGTAGAATCGAAGTGAAAATAAATACTAGGACTCCTTGGAAAACGCAACGAGCTATTGAACTGATTCGTGAAAATGTAAATGTTACTCGGATTATTGAGAAATTGGAAGAGTGATTTTTTGTTTTGTTTTTTAATAACCCATCGAGTAGAATGGGCAACAAAAAGATCAACAACAGACAACCAATTAAAAAAAATAAGCACCAAGTATATATCAATTTGATTTTTCTTTTCGTTTCAAAAGGAAATTCATCCACTCCACATTACTAATTCAAAAAAATATTTCCCTAAGGCAACTCGCCTACCTTTAATTATCGTATTAGTCTATGGGCTAATACCATTATCAACTCACATAAAAATATCTAAACATGAAAGTATCATTGATTTTAACTGCATTTCTATTTTTGACTTTTCAAATTCAAGCCCAAGAATGGGAAACAGATTTTGCTGCTGCACAGGAAAAAGCAACTGCTCAAAATCAAAATATTATTCTAGTTTTTCAAGGTTCAGACTGGTGTGCTCCTTGCAAAAAATTGGATAGAGAAATATGGAGTACAGAAACTTTTCAAAATGCAAACAAAGACCATTTTGTAATGCTTCAAGCCGATTTTCCAAGAAGAAAAAAGAATAGACTGAGCAAGGAACAAAGAAATAAAAATAACCAACTAGCTGAAAAATATAATCAAGAAGGAGTTTTTCCTTTAGTCGTTATTTTAGATTCCAATGGAAAAGTATTAGGAAAAACAGGATATCGAAAAGATACTCCTGAGGAATATTTTTCGCATTTGGTTTCTTTTGAAAATAATAAATAAAAGTTTTATGACCAAAAACTTACCTGCTAGGAAAAGGCAGATTTCATGTTCGAGCAGATGAATCGATAGTATTTCCACCCGACAAATAAACTCAATAATATTCGGCAAAAACGTGAAAAATCCAACCTGCCTTTTCCTAGCAGACGGTCGTAAAACGATCATTAATTTTAAAGTAATTATTCAGCAGAGCTGAATTTTGTTTATTTTTCAACGCTGAATAGTTAAATCCTAACAATACTTTTCCAATGAAAAAACTCCTTCTTTTTCAACTAGCCTTTTTTGTTGTTCATATCACTTTTGCACAAGAGAATTTTCATCGTACCACGAAATTAATGGGTTGTCGATTCGACATTACCGTTGTTGCCGATGATGAAAAAACTGGAAATGAATACATCGATATTGCTATCCAAGAAATTCAACGAATAGAAAAATTAATTTCCTCTTGGGATAAAAATTCTCAAACCTCAGCCATCAATAAAAATGCAGGAATTCAATCCGTAAAAGTAGATCAAGAATTATTTGACCTGATTGACCGTTCTGTAAAAATTTCAAAATTGACATCAGGAGCATTTGATATCAGTTATGCTTCGATGGATAGAATTTGGAAATTTGATGGTTCGGTTACAACTATGCCAGACAAAGAAAAAATAAAAAAATCTGTAGCAAAAGTAGGTTTTGAAAATATATTGTTAGATAAAAATAGTAATACTGTTTTTTTAAAACAAGAAGGCATGAAAATCGGATTTGGAGCAATAGGAAAAGGATATGCCGCTGACCGTGCAAAAGCATTGTTACTAAAAAAAGGAGTTCCTGCTGGAATCATCAATGCTTCTGGAGATTTAAATGCTTGGGGAAAACAAGCTAATGGAAAAGATTGGCTAGTTGCAATTACAAATCCACTCAACAAATCAAAAGCATTTGCATATTTACCAGTTGAAAACCAAGCAGTTGTCACCTCTGGCAACTATGAAAAATTTGTCATGATTGATGATACACGATATACTCACATTATTGATCCACGTACCGGTTACCCAAGCAAAAACGTAGTGAGTGCAAGTGTTTTCACTCAAAGTGCAGAACTTGCAGATGCTTTGGCTACCTCCATTTTTGTAATGGGTGTAGAAACTGGATTGGATTTCATTAACCAATTACCAAATGTCGAATGCATTATCATAGATCAAAATAACAAAATATTTACATCTAATAAAATTGATTTAAAAAATGAAGAAAAGAATCGCTAAAACCCTATTTTTTCTTAGTCTGATCACATTTGGATTATCATCCTGTGTTGCAGTCAAAGGATATGAAAAAGTAAATCTTAATGATCCAGACATGGCTTTGTCCCCTCAAAGTGTAGACCGATTTGAAACCAATTTCCAATCCTATCGAGAAGCAGCTTCGGGTGCCAATGGTGGAAAAACAGGAGGTGGCTGTGGTTGTAATTAATATTTCAAAACGATTAAATAAAACTTTAATGAATAAAATCCTCTTTTTAATATTTTCATTTTGTCCATTGTTTTTATTAGGGCAAAGCGAACCACAAGACACTTCGTCCACTTACAAAAAACGAGTTTTGGAAAGTACTGAAATTGAATTCTTGAGTAGTTTTTATAGCCAAACTGGAAACAATGCAGCCGTAAGTGGAGGAACAGGTTCAGAAGAATTAATAGATGTTCATCCAACTGTAGTGGTATCAGTTCCCATAAATGCTGATGATGTTTTAACTGTGGATGCTGGCTTTTCAGCATACTCTTCAGCTTCTTCTAGCAATGTCGATCCATTTGATGGTGGCGGTGAAGCGAACCCTTTTCAAGCATCATCAGGAGCATCTGGAGCCGATGTTTATTCAAGTGCAACTATTTCATATAGTCATAGTTCGGATGACCGTAATACTATTGTTAGTGGAAATCTTTTTGGAGCGACAGAGTATGATTATTCTTCTTTTGGAATAGGAGGAAGTTATACTCGATTATTCAATGAAAAAAATACGGAACTTAGCTTTAAGGCCAATGCATTTTTTGACAATTGGCAAATCATTTACCCATCTGAATTACGGCCTTTTGAAAGAGGGCAAGGTTTGAGTGATAATTTTTTCTCAAGTAATACGCTGATTGGAAATCAAAATTATGCTCCTCAGTTTACCTCTTTGGATAAAAGCAATCGAAACAGTTTTTCAGTAGGTTTGAATTTTTCTCAAATTCTAACAAGAAACATGCAGATGAGTATTTCGGCTGATGTGGTTCAACAAAATGGGCTTTTATCTACGCCATTCCAAAGAGTATATTTTGCAGATGTGGGTGATACTTTTATTCAAAGTTTTCATCTTGCTGATGACATCGAACGACTCCCTGGAACTCGATTAAAAACTGCAATCGGAGGAAGGTTAAATTATTTTATCAACGAACGATTTGTCGTACAAACTTTCTACAGATTTTATACTGACGATTGGGGAATCAATTCTCATACGGCTAGTATCAAAATCCCAATCAAGGTTTCTGAAAAATTTACCCTCTACCCTTCTTATAGATTTTATCATCAAACAGCTGCAGACTATTTTGCTCCTTATAATGAGCATTTGTCTACTTCAGAATTTTATACTTCTGACTATGATTTGTCGAGTTACAATGCTAATCAATTTGGTTTTGGAATTGGATATACTGATGTTTTTACCAAAGCTAAAATTTGGAAATTTGGTTTAAAAAATGTCAATCTAAATTTTAATTATTATGAAAGAGATTCTGGATTGAAAGCTTATATGATTGCATTGGGTGTTAAGTTTGTGATTAATTAGGTTTTAGTTTTTATACTTGATTTGTATCTATTCAACGTGCTTTGTCAATTCCGAGGGATAGCAGCGAGTAGAGGTTTCGTAGAGACTTTCGATTTGCTTTAAGAAACCTTGCTTTTCTTCTTCCCTTTCTCACGGGTTTCGCAAAGCAGCGTGCTGAATAATTTTTACATTGATTCTTTATTTAACAAAGCTCTTGAACATAAATTATGTTCAAGAGCTTTGTTATTTTTTGGTTTTAACGAGGGTTTATTAAAAATAAAACATTGGTTTAATACTAAACCAATTGTTTTTTACATTATAAATAAATCATATACAAATTCCATTTTTTTAAAACTAAAATAAATTTCAATGAAAAATTCACCCTTCATTTTAGTATTGATTTTTCCACTTTTTACTTATGCCCAAGATAATTTGGAAAAAATAGAAAAGATGATTAGGCATGATGATTTATTAGCTTTTGAAAAACATCTTGAAGCAGGAAACGATTTGAATGACTGTTATGAAATAGAAGGCAGCAGTTATTCGATGTTGATACTCAGCATCAAATTTGGAAGGAAAAAAATATTTAATTATTGCCTTGACGAAGGTGCAGATATTAATCAAATCTGTGCAGACAAAACGCCACTTATTTATGCGCTAAAATATGACCAGATGGATTTCTTTAAAAAATTATTGATAAGAGGTGCGGATAAGGATGCCCAAACGGAACAAGGAAAAACTGTAATGGACTATGCTAAAAAATATAAAAGAGAAGCCTATTTTGATTTATTGAAGTAAAAAATAAGAGTTAAAAAGAAATACAATACAATAGTTATGTATTGAACAATAGCGATTTGGGAGTTTACTCAAATCGCTATTGTTTTGGATTATACTTCAACAAACAATAGACAGACTTGTCTATTAAAAAATAAATACTTAATATTGCATCATGAAGCAATCCTCAGTTAAACAAAATATCATTCAAACTGCTGCCCATCTATTTTATCAAAATGGATATAATCTTACGGGTATCAACGAGATTATCAAAGAAGCAGGTATAGCAAAAGCAACACTATACAACCATTTTAAATCAAAAAATGATATCTGTATTGCTTATTTAGAATTCAAGAATGGCGAGTTAATGAGTGACTTACGGGTATTTGTCAAGAAGTATGAGAAAGGAAATGCTCAAATTCTATCCCTTTTTGATTTCCTAAAAATCTTCTTTAAGTCTAAAGGATTCAATGGTTGTTGGTGTATCAATACCATTTCAGAACTCCCTCACTCGGAGGAAAACATCAGAGCTGTAATCAAAAGCCAAAAGAATGGTTTAATTCAATTTATTAAAAATTTAGTTGAGGAAAATACTGATATAAATTCGAAATCGGAGTTAGATGTTCTTTCTAAACAAATTTATTTGCTGTATGAAAGCGCAATATCTGAAAGTCATCTACACCAAGATATATGGCCTATCAAATCTGCAAAAGTGCTTTGTGAAAAATTAATTACTTAACTCTTCACAAAGTAATTTTTTGCTTTTTTTTTATAAAAAACAGACAGACCTGTCTGTTCATTTAAATAAATTATTTAACATCAAAAAAAATTAAAATGTCATTTAAAAGAAAAACAGCATTAATTATTGGAGGCACATCTGGAATTGGAAAAGCTACAGCTCAACAACTCTTATCAGAAGATGTAGATGTTCATATTGTAGGTCGAAGTATTCACAAAATTGCAGATGCATCAAACTTAACAAAACACCGTGTAGACATTACCAATAGTGATGATATACAAAGTTTAATTTCTACAATCGAAGGATTACCGAATCTTGATTATTTAGTGAATGCATCTGGAATCTTTGGGCCAAAACCATTTTTAGATCATACAATTGAAGATTATAATTCTTATCTAGATTTAAATCGTGGATTCTTTTTTCTAACTCAAGCAGCTGCAAAAAAAATGAAAGAAACGGCTGGTGGTTCAATTGTAAATGTTGGGTCTATGTGGGCACGCCAAGCAGTAAAAGCAACCCCTTCTTCTGCTTACTCCATGCAAAAAGCAGGTCTACATTCCTTGACTCAGCACTTGGCAATGGAACTTGCAGAGGATAATATTCGAGTCAATGCAGTTTCCCCAGCAGTTGTAAATACTCCTGTTTATCATGGAGTATTCGGAGGGAAGGAGGCTGCAGAAGAAGCGCTAGAAGGATTCAATGGTTTCCATCCAATTGGAAGAAACGGAACCCCAGATGATGTTGCGAACAGCATTCTTTTCTTACTGTCTGATAAAGCCTCATGGGTAACTGGAGCAATATGGGATACAGATGGTGGAGTTATTGCAGGTAGAAATTAGTATTAAACATTTTAATTTCTTCAAAAAGTAAAAGCCTTCCAAAGTGATCTTTGGAAGGCTTTTATTATCTAAAATTATTCTTTTATTTTCGAATCATTAATTTTTTAGAAATTGGTTCTTTTCCTTCAGCAGTCATCACTAATAAGTAAAGTCCATTCTCTAATACTTCCACATTCAACTCTTTTCTTCTTTCGTAGTTTCCGGAAATATCTTGTTGCAAAATTAATTGACCTCTCAAATCAAAAATTTGTACAATTGTTTTTCCTTCAATTGCTTGAGCTAATTGTAACGTAACTTTATGGCTGGTAGGATTTGGAGAAATCGTCAATTCCTGATTAATTTTAATTTCTTCTTTCACTAAAGTCATTTCTTCATTTTGAATTAAAGAATTATTATTCAAGATATTCTCTTCAGGTAATACTTCCATTGGATTAGATACAATAAAACCTGCATTACCACCAGCACATGGATTATAATCTTGATAATACAAATCACTATACTTATCTACTTTTACTTTTTCCCCAATAAATTGACCATATAATTGATTTCGATTATTTGAATCTCCTTTTTTAATTTTTACATTTTTAAGAGAATAAAATAATCCTCGAACAGTACTCGGTCCATCTATCGTAATTTTCTTTTCTGCAAATACCCCAACAGTTTGATTTGTAGGATTAAAATCATTGTCTTCATCCAAATCGAAATCTTTCTCTACTACAAGTTCTGTACATTGGTCAAACTGAATAGTTACATTCTTTTTAGTTTCCAACTCACGTGTATATACTGTTGAGTGTCCTGAGAAAATAACCGTTGCATTTGCTTTTATCTTTATTTTACCATAAGTAGATTCCGTTAAAGTAACGGTTTCCCCTTGTTGAACCACCACATCATATGGACAGGAATAATATGGATTCCATAAAAAATCTGGAAGACATGGCGTAGCACAAGCATAAATAGAAGTATTCACTTGGCTATTATTATCCACATGAATATTTGAGGCTATAACAAAAGTCCCAGTTGCAGTTACATTTGAATTGTTTTTGATTTTGGCTTTTTTATTATGACCAGTCACTCCTATTCCTCCACTCATCACATTTGTTTCTTTGATATAAGATTCCTTTTCTGACACTACAACAAAATTAGGGCAAGCATCACAAACATCTCCTATTCCATCTGCATCCAAATCTGCTTGGTCAACATTGGCGATTGAAGGGCAATTATCTACATTGGCACAAAGTCCATCACCATCAATATCATTATCAGCATCTAATGGACAAGTATCACAGTCATCAGAAACTCCATCTCCATCTGTATCCATACTGAAAACCAAAGGATTAGGATCATCTCCATCGAGACAACCATCATTATCATCATCATCATCAAAACAATCTAAAACTAAATCACCATCGGTATCTGGAAATCCTTCATCTACAATTCCATCACAGTTATTATCTATTGCATCACAACTTTCTACATTCCCCGGAAATACATTGTTATTTTGATCGTCACAATCTCCTTGTAATGGGTTTACACCATCTTGATCCACATCGCATTCTTCAATGATTTTTTGTTTGGTGCAGTTAGGTCCATTGAAACCTGCATAAGAGGTTCCTTGAACGGCACCCGCTGTTCGATATAAAATAGCAACAGCACAACACTCATCTAATATCGGATTTTGTTGAAGATAAAAACCTCCTGTAACCGAAGTAATATTTTCTAATCCATCAACATTAATTAATCCATCATTTCTAAACGCATTAAAAGATCCATCAATAGTAGTGAGACTCTCTAAGCCAAGCAAGGTAGGTAACTTAGCATTATCACGAATAGTTACATTTCCTACCACAGAAGTGATTCCATCTAATCCTGCCAGAGAAACTAAATTATCACAATCTCGGATAGTCAACTCAGAATAATAAAAAGAAGGAAATCCTGGAATATCATAAAAAACTGGATCTAAATATACACCACTCATAAAGTCTACATCCTCTAACCCCTGAGACATCCAACATTCAAATGCACCAACAGAAACCAAACTATTCAAACCTGCAATGGTTTTAAGTTTATCATTTTGCAGGATAAAAAATAATTCTTCAACAGTTTCAAGATTTTGAAATCCTGTAACTGAAGTCAGTTCTTTATGAATTGAAATTTGAAAAGTTCTCCCTATTGAGACAAGGCCATTGAAACCTGAAATAGAAACCAAACTTTCATTACCAGTTACATTTAGATCCTCTCCAGTTGCAACTAAATTATTAAAACCTGAAAGATCAACTATACTATTATTCCTAGTGAAATTAAAATAACTATTCACTTGGCTTAAATTATTAAAGGCATTGATAGTTGTCAATTCTTCACTATTTCCGATATAAAAATCACCATTAACTATGGTAAGATTATTAAATCCATTAAAAGAAATCAATTCTCGGTTTCCAAAAAACGCTATTTGATTTTCTTCGACATCGCCAACAGTTCCTACTTCTGTTAAATTATTAAATCCAGTTATATCCAATAATCCATAGTTATTATCAATTCTAATTCGATAACCAATGGTTGCCAGTTGATTCATTCCATTAATAAAAGTCATGGAATGATTAAATCTTACTTGAAAATGGTAGGCATAAGTCAAGTTATTTAATCCATTAATATTTAATAATGCACTATTGCTCACTATATCCAATTCATTAATTGAAGTAATTCCAGCGAATGCATCTATATTCAAAAGAGAATTATTGAATTGAAGCTTGATTTCGTTCATCACTCCACTAAGGCCATTTAAACCTTGCAAATCAGTAAGTCCCGTCCCAGTAATTTTTAATTCTCCTGTTACAGAAGTCAGCTGACTCAGGTTGGTAATATCTATAATGTCAGAGCCATCAATAATCAAGTTTCCATCAACTGATGTATACCCATTAGAATAAGCGTTGACCTCACTCTGCGAGTTAAAAGTTAAGTCTCCCAAATGAACTTGGGCGAAAAGATTAGATGTTAAAAATAAAAAAAGGAGTATTCCTAAGTACGTGTGAAATTGTGTTTTCATAATTAATTATGTTTGTTAATAGATAAAATAATTCCTCAGTCCATTTA
The DNA here is from genome assembly GCA_947561585.1 of Caprella mutica. NCBI lineage: Eukaryota > Metazoa > Arthropoda > Malacostraca > Amphipoda > Caprellidae > Caprella > Caprella mutica. Next base: position 70,562 of record CANNZV010001380.1, on the reverse strand, counting down.
GCAAAATAGAATGGACTAGGCAAAATGAAAATTACCAAAACATAAAAGCTCCATTTTATGATATGGCAATAGCATTTGGGAAGATATACTAAATGTGTTTCAATTTATTTTTAAGAAAGGATGTTATTTAGTTCTATGCTTTATCAATAACTTTCAAAACATTATTCAAAAACAATATATGTTGTAATTGTTTTGTTATAAAAGTCTAAGCAAATTTAATAAAATCTTTTTAAAGATAAAATATATCTCTTGAAACAACATTTTCCTATAACCTACAGCATATATTAAAAAATAAAAACATTTGAATTCATTTACTTTTTAGAAAATGCTTACATACATTAGCAATGCAAATCTGAAAAAAATAAAACATGAATTCAATCTTCGAAAAATATCTATCAACAGGTCAAAGCAAAAAACTAATCGAATATATTGGCCATCAATTAAAATCTGATTTAGAAAATTTTGAAATCAATTTTGGCTATAAAGGAAATACCTCTTTGGTAAAGTGGTTGATCATTCATAATTTATTTGATGGAAGGGAAATCAATTTTATTAGAGATGATGAAGGTTATTTACCTCAAGACATCAATATTCCTGACATTTTATTGTATAGCAATATTTTTAGATCCATAAAAAAACATCAACTACTCGAACATCACAATATATGTAATCACTATTTTGGAGGATTCATTCAACTCTTCACAAGTTCCTTTATGATTGGAGGAGATGGGATGGGAAATTTCTTCTATGGCAATTTCTATACCGAGAATTCTGATATTATTTTTTATGATCATGAAAACTCCATAGATAGTTATAAAGCTTTAACTATGGATCAGTTGTTAAAAATACAACCTATCCAATATTTAGATTTGATAGTTGATTTAATAATTTTGGAAAAAGGATCTAGTCTTGGCTTGGATCAATTAAATTATAAGGAAGATTTTAAAGTCCAAAATGATGGCATCTTCAATGATGAAATTTTCAATTTTATGATAATGCTAGGAAGAAATATATCATTGAAAGATATGACTACTTCTCCTTTTTCAACCAATAAAGAATTATCAGATCTTCTTACTAATCAAGAAAGCGATTATCATAAATATGGAAATGTTCGAGCCGAATATAATCCTATCATCGTCACTAATCTATATTTTTATTACCTCACCAATCAAGTCGCTCCCCTACTTCAATTATTAGATGATTCAAAAAATATTAAAGGGCAATATTATTTAGCCATTAGAAATTCCTTTGAGCAACTTATTAAAAATAATTTTTCAAAGTTTCTTTATTCCTATAATGATTTGGGTCGTTTACGTAAAAATATGGATTTACAAAATTCACTTATTATTGAAAATGAACGAAAACATTTTGCAAAAGAAATTAAAGATATCGAAGAAAAGGAAGCAGCCAAACTTGCTTCTAAGTTAGCTCATCAGAATGATGATTATTTTCTTTTATCACAAGCTGGAGGGTGGGGATTATATCCCGAGGACACCATTCATCTTCGTGAAAAACCATTTAACAATTTCAAACCATGGGACAATCCTGTTCCCATATTTACTTATTTAAAAAATCATTATGAAGTAACAGGAGAGCCAAAAATTCTTTCTGATGTATTGTCATGGTTAAGTGGTACATCTCTTGGAGGAAAAAATTTGATCGTATCAAAAAGGCTAAAAGATATTTTATTAAAACATAATTTACAACCTCACAACTTCTACCCTATTCAAATAAAATCATATGGAAAAATATTATCCTATTTTGTTTTTGTTCCGTTTTTGGGAGAAATTGGTTTTGAAATTGTTGATTACTCAAAGACTACATTTTATGTACAAAAAAGAGGTGCATCAAAAGAAATTTTAGAAGATAATATTCAAGTAAACAACTATCAAGAATATGTTGGAATAGCAAGAAAACATATGGATAATAGAGGTGAGATAAAGTATAAAAATCAAGAGGTTTGCTTAAAGAATTCTATAGATTTTTTTACACTTGCTGGGTTTGGCTTTTTTGTCAGTAAAAGATTGAAGCAAGATTTAGAAGAAAAAAATATCTCACTTCACTTTGATCATTTGAGTAAATATCCCAGCATTTTAGCCTTTACAAAAATAAAAGTTTCCAATCCAACTACTGAAGATATCCAACCAACTGAAACAGCAATTGAAGAAAATAAAGATATTTTTGATGAATCTAAAATCAAAAAAATTATTGAATTTGTAGGAGATACAGTTCTAGATAAATCAAAAATACCTACGAAAATTCAACAAAAAATCAGCAAGGATTTTTCAGAAAAGGAACAACCAATCATGTCAATTATAATTCAAAAAACACTCCCAGGTTATATGGGCAAACCACTTGCAGATAGTCTTCTACTTTTATCAAAAGGAAAGTTAGAGAATATTAATAATTGTTTTCCTATTTATGATCCTCGGGATGTGATTGCTAAAGCGCAAGCATTAAAATAGATTATGTGGTTATTGAGCTATTTTAGTCTTGTGTTTTTCTGAAAAATAATTTCTATAAAACCTAGTTCATCATTTGGTTCTTATCAAAAGAATTCCATTCATGAAAGAATCACTTTTAAACATACTCCTTGATTTTCTTTATCAACCTCTTCGTCCCAAGGTTCAATCATTTTCTATTTCTCACACTTCTGTTTTTTAATCCATTTAATCACCTCTGGATATAATTTTTCCAATGACTCATTTTTATTTTTTAAATACCAATCCAAAACAAATTCATTAAAGGATTGGTATTGAATAAAGCCTCTACCATTTATCATCAAATTGACATTGGCTTGATTTCTTTTTTCAAAGACTTCTTTTTCAAAATGGTCATACATGTAAAGTGTAAAAACAGCATAAGTCATATACTCATTAAAAGTTTCGTAAGCATTTTGATAAAAATTCTCTGTATTATTCCAACACGTTAGCGGTTGCATAATTTGGCTGACTTCAGAAAACTTATCAGTTGTAGGATTGACATAATTATGATCTATTTCAGTAAAAACAATTCGTGATAAAAGAGCTTCTTTTTCTCTTATACTAATTTCTGTTTTGAATGAAGGATCGCAGATAAACATAATCGTTTCATTAAAATCATTATTGGAATATCGTTGTGTGCTATGCGCTCCATTTACTAAGGGAGAGAAATAAATTCGATAACTTTGATAACGATGTGGAAATCTTTCTTCGACCCATTTCCACATTTTATCAATAGGAACAAGTTGATAATAATCATCAACTAATGATTGATAATAAGTTTGATGTTTTTTATAAAAATCATCAAATTTAGATTGTTTCGCAAAGTCTTCAAATAATGGCAAAAGATCAGCTAAATAATTTGTATTGCCATTTCCCATTCTCCGATAAGGACTTTGATTTATGATTTTCCGATTAGGAGAAAAGGAATACATACATGCATCCATCTTCATAGCGTAATAATAATTATAAGTTTCATTTCCATACACTTCTGTAAGATGTTGATTCATCGTATCAATCAATTCATGATTTTTAAACTGATCGAAATGTTCGATGACCTGAGCATAATATTCAGTTTCCATTGCCATCATATTGGAATCTCTCCTTCCAATATTTGATAATGCCATACAAATATTTACTAATTCATGTACTTCTGGACAATGGACTTTATAGGTTCCTTTATTTTTAGAAATATAATCTGAAGTAAATACAACAGGATTTTCTCGCCCTACTATAACTGCCTGAATGGTTTCTGTTTTGTTGATTATAAATTCTACATTAACTTTAGTTTCAGGCGGGAGATGAAATTTTAATGTATCATCAGCATTTGCAAAACCAATGTTACACCCCTCTTCTGCATAGGGGAAATTTATATCATTGGTTTCAATTGTCCAAGGAAAAGCTTGACCATTATATAAAATGGAGATGTCTTTTGTATTAGTATGAAAAACTTTGGAAGGAGTTGAAGTTTCTTGTTGAGCATAGCATCCAAAAATAATTTGGATAAGGAATAGTCCTAGTAATAAATATTTCATTGTTGCTTTTTTCCTTAGAGACGATTGAAAAATATTTTTGTTACTAGGGTTGAAAAATTTTCATAAAAATAATATTAGAACTTCCTTCTATGCAATAATTTTCAATTGACTAATAATATGAAATACTCCTTCATAATTATACTTAAGTAATTGATATTAAAAATATAAAAAAACAATCTTTGTAAAAGGGGATCCAAAACATTACTTTTACAAAAACAAAACATACTTAAAAATGCCTCTCACTGATAAGTACATCAATCCATTGACAGATTTTGGATTTAAAAAATTATTTGGAACGGAAACTAACAAGGACTTACTCATTGATTTTTTAAACCAACTATTACCCGAACGTCATCAAATAGAAGATTTGACATTTGATAAAAATGAACAACTCGCCAATAGTGAATTTAATAGAATTGCCATCTTCGATATTTTTTGTCAAAGCAAAAAAGGAGAACAATTCATTGTAGAAATTCAACGAAAACGACAAAAGAATTTTAAAGAAAGGAGTATTCTTTATTCGACATATCCTATACATGAATATGCGGATAAAGGGAAAGATTACGATTTTGAATTGCCTGTAATTTACACCATTGCACTTTTGGATTTTACTTTCGAGGATTATGAAGACACTCCTCGGCTCATTCATAAAGTAAAATTAAAAGATGAACAGGGGAAAGTTTTTTATGATAAATTGAGTTATATTTATATCGAATTACCCAAATTCAATAAAAATATTGACCAACTAGAAACTCATTTTGATAAATGGTTGTTTATATTAAAATGGTTAAATAAACTACAAAAACGCCCAAAAGCATTACAAGAAAGGGTTTTTCAAAAGATATTTAAATTAGCAGAAATCGCAAAATATAGTAAAATGGAAAGAGGACAATATGAGCAAAGTTTAAAACATTATCGAGATTTACAGAATTCGCTTTCTTTTGCAAAAGAAAAAGTACTTCTCAATATCATTAAGAATTCTTTAGATGGGGGATTTTCATTAGAGCAAATTTCCATAATTACTAAGCTTTCTATTAAGCAATTAAAAGAGATTATCTCAGAGCAAGATTGGGAATAATATTTCCCAATCTTTAAATTAAAAATATATTGAAGACTTGTAAATGATTTTTTTACAAGTCTTTTTTATGTTGGTGACATGTACTACTCTAATAAAGAAGGAAACAAATGGGCTTCTCATATTAATGGTATTGCTAGTGGTTCAACTGAATTGTATGACTTGGGTAGAACTGTAGGAAATACACAAACTGCCCCATAGATTCCTTTTAATGTAGGTGCGACGACTACTTATGTTTCCCTTGGTGGAACCTTAGTTTTTATCTTATTTGATAAAGGAGGCAACCGGTATCTTGTATATGGAAAGATAGACTAGGGTTTTATTTTTTGTAATTAGATTACTATAAAAATAGGAAAACTAAACTGAAGAACCTTCGTAAATTTATGTACATTAGATTTGATAAATAAATACATTGTATAAAAAATAATTTAACAAAATGTACTCAATACTCTGTAACAAAAGATTATTTAGGATGACCTGCTTTGCGAAACCAGAGGGAGGCTAAAGGGAGAGCATGGGTTCGTAAAGTTTTAAGAACTTCTACTCGCTCTTTTGTCCTATTCACAAAGTTCTCAATGCAGATTTATCTATTCAGTAACTTTTGTCACAGAGTACTCAACCATTTGGAAAAATTGTTTCTATGAAAAATTTTCTACTTTTTTTTTGCCTTTCAGTATTTTGTTTTTCAAAAAATACTCAAGCCCAAGATTCTCAAATAGTCGATAGTCTTTTAGCAATTTACAATAATGAGCAATCGGCAGATACACTAAAAATAAAAGTACTTAGTCAAACCTTTTATGAATATCTGTATTCTGATCAAGAAAAAGCAGAACACTATTTATCATTAGCTCATGATATAGCTTTAAAAATCAATAATGAATATGAAATAGCTAGAATTAATGGAAGTAGAGGAATTCTATTTGACGTTATAGGTCAACCAGATTCCTCGCGGGTTTACTATAAAAAATCAATTACTTATTTTGAAAAAAATAACATTAGAGACAAGTTAGAATTGGTGAGGTTTAATCTAGGGATGATAGAATTGCAAGAAGGAAATTATGATGATGCTATTGATTTAGTAAATCAAAATATTATTTCTCCTGAACTTGTAACGAAAGAAAATGCGGCACGTCAAGCCATGTCATACGGTCTGTTGTGTAGAGTTTATAGAGTTAAAGGATTTTTCCAACTTTCTTTAAAAAATGCTTTGATTGCCTTGAAGATTATTGAAACGACTAATGATGATTCAAGAATTGCCAGTGCTTTAAGGGATTTGGCTAATACAGAAAGTGGTTTGCTTCACTTTCAAAAGTCAAATGAATATCATTTAAAAGCTATAACCCTTTATGAAAAAATTAACGACAAATATTTTTTATCTTTTTCAAAAAATGATCTTGGGTCAAACTATATTCAACTCAATAATTTTTCAAAAGCATTGGAAGTTCTGAAAGAAAGTCTTGCTTTAGCTAGAGAGGTGGGTGCAATTGATGCGGAGACATCAGCACTTAATAATATTGGAAAGGTCTATATGGAGCAGGGCGAATTTGAGCAGGCACTAAAGTATTACCAAGAAGGTATAACTATTTGCAAAAATATTGACTATCCTTCAAAGCTCTCCAAAATTCAATTTCGGCTTGGGAATCTATATGCAAAAAGGGGACAACACGCTAAAGCCATTACTCTTTTTGATGAGTGTATTGCTTATGCTAGCAATATTGAACGGAATGGATTTTTAGAAGATTGGTATTTGTCTAGGGCAAAATCGTTTGAAGCATTGGGTGATTTTAAGTCTTCTCAAGAAGATTATAAACAAGTTCATCGCATTAGTATTACGAACTATGATTCCAAGCAAATTACCGCAATCGAAGAACTCCGCATCATCCACGACCTCGAACAAAAAGAAAATAAAATCGCTCTCCTAGCTAAAAATGCAGAACTCGATGAAGTAAAAAAAACAAGACTTTGGACAATGCTTCTTGCTACACTTACAGTTGGAAGTATATTGTTATGGGCGCAATGGCAAAGACGTCGAAAGGAAAAAGAAATTGAATCAGAAAAAAGGAAAGTTGCAGAACTAGAAAATCAAAGATTGAATACAGAACTAGATTTTAAAAAACAAGAATTGACCTCCAAGGCGTTACAACTTTGTCGTAAAAATGAATTTTTGCAATCCTTAAATAAAGATGTAGTGGAATTTAAATTAACATCTGAAGGAAGTGAAAAACATCGTTTAGAAAAACTCAGTCGAAAAATAAATCGAGATATAGATGTTGATTCAGATTGGGAACAATTTTTAAAATCTTTTGAAACTGTTCACCCAGATTTTAAAAAATTAGTATTGCAAAAGCATCCAAATTTAACTTCCAATGAAATGCGGATTGCATGTTTGATGTATATGAATTTGGATTCCAAAACTATCGCAAGTCTGCTCAATATTACACCCGAAGGTGTTAAAAAAGCAAGGCAACGAATGCGCAAAAAATTAGAAATTGAATCATCAATAAGACTGCAAGACTATTTTATGAGTTTTGAAATTCCTCAAATAGCAACTTAACTAGTTTTTTTAAATCGTCCAAGGAGGCATTTAAATAAAAAATCCATAAATATTTGATAATCAAGTATTTGTGGATTTTTTATTTTTAAATACACAACTTTATGTCCAAGAAATATTAAGAAAAAACTTTTCTTTTTTCATTTGTCCCCCTTCTGTCCCCCTCCATTTTTTGATTTTCATTTGCTTTTTCCTTCATCTTTGTTTTGACACTTGGCTAGCCGTCAAATGGTTTTTTATAAACCAAATGTTCAAACAAAGAATCTGAATAATCAGATTTTATTTTTCAAAAAAAATTAAAAATCAAATGTCATGAAAAAGATAGCATTAAAATTTTTAGCAGTAATTTTTCTTTCTGCCTTTGTATTAACAAGTTGTAAAAAAGAAGAACCAATCGTTGACCCAAGTCCTGGAAATAATCCTAACCCAAGCGGATTGACTTTTCAAGAAGTAATTAATTCAGCAGGAGATTTCCAAGCACCTACGATAAGCGAAAGTGCAGATACTACTAATGTTGATAATAACTTACCGATAGGAGATGGAACATTTAATTGTACTACCATTACCTATGATGTTAATGCAGCTTCGGGAGGCAGTTCTGGGTTTCCACTTTTTAATCCAACAGCAGATGTAATTTATCCTGGAAGTATGTTGCAAGGAAATTCATTACATCAAGCGACTCCAAATCCAATTGTAGTAGCACGAGCAGGTGGAAGCATTTCGACAGATATTTTAGATGGAAATCAAGTGTCTTCTTTTGAGGTAGATGAAGTGAAGAAAAGTACCATTACAGATGGAATGAATAATATCATTGCAAGTTCAACTGGAACACTACCCGCAAATTTTAATTTAAAAATAGAAAGCATTCAAAGTCGGGAAGAATTTGCTTTAGAATTAGGAGTGGATGTTAATTCAGCATTTTTAGATATTGAATCTAGATTAGATTATAGTTACAACTCTGAGAAAAGTGCATTCATGGTGACGCTTAATCAAAGTTACTATACGATGAGTTTTGACTTACCGACTTCGTTGGATAAACTTTTTGCACCTTCCGTTACTCCTGAACAATTGTCAAACTATGTAGGCGACAATAATCCTGCTACCTATATTTCAAGTGTTAACTATGGACGTATTTTTTATTTATTGATAGAATCCACGTCCACACAGCATGAGTTGGAAGTGGCAGTAGATGGTGCGTTTTCAGGAGTGACTACAGATGTAGATGCGACATTGGATATCAACTATTTTAATGATCTAGAAAATGTAACGTATAACGTATTCGCTTATGGTGGAGATGCCACACCAACCTTTGATGCGGTAGGAGTAACTGATATTAATTCATTGATAGATGTATTAAAACAAAGTACTTCTTTGGAGTCAGCTAAACCACTTTCCTATGTAGTTCGAAGTGTTGCCAACAACCAAATCGTTGCTACTCAACTGGCAACAACTTATGATGTGGTAGAATGTGAGCAGGTCGGAACAGTCGGAACACTTCCACAAATTGCCCATTGGACAAATCATCCCGCCATCAATGAATTGGGACCAATTACAGCTGCCTATGCCAACAGTTCAGAAAATTTTATCCTGATGAATGAGCAAGGAGATTGGGTAGAAAGTAATGTTCATGCCAATGGCGAAGGTATTTTAGAAGGGCCGTTTCCAGCTTCTGATTGGGCAGGTTTACCCTTTACTAGTGTGGGAGCAGCTTGTAGAATTGGAGGACCCAATACAGGTTTATATCTTTTTAATGGAGCGGGGAATAAATATGCTGTTTATGAAGGAAATGGCAGTTGGACAGTTGCACAAGATATTTCAGAGTTTCATGCTGGCGATTGTCCGTTTATAAATACAGGTGCAGGAGCAATGGCTTACATTGGAAATGTACCATATCCAGGAATATTTAATTCGAATCCATATGGTGAATCTCATTTTATGTTTGACCAGTTAGGTGAAAATTATGCTCAGTCGGGATTAGATGTTTCCAATCCCCAGAACTCTAATTTTTATGATCCACAAGAGGTACAATCTGGCTTTGGTTTGAATGGAAAAATAGATGCCGTGGGAGCTGCAATTGGATATGATAATGGAGGAAGTTCTGGGACTACTCGAGTTCATATTCTTTTTGACCAATCAGGAACGCAATATGTAGTCTGGGGAGATTTTGGAAATGGGACGGAAGTGATTGGACCTTTTGGAATGTAATTTTTTTTGAAAAAAGGCATGGGGCTGAGTTGGTTTAGTCCTGTGTTTTTTTCAAGTTTATTTATAAAAACCTAACTCGCGAGCATTTTAAAAAATATTTTTTTTGTTGCAGTTTCTATTCAATCAAGCTGCAGGTATATCAAGATTAAACAATCATTTATTCATGAACATCTTATTCGGAAAAGCTTTCAATTTATTTAAGTTACTTTTGCCCATTCTTATTTGACACAAAAGTGCTTAAAGATAATTTTCATGAAATACTTCTACTCTGCTATATTTTTTATTTTTTTCTTTCAAACCTCTTTTTCGCAAGATATTATTGAGTCAAAAAACACCTCTCGTAAAGGAGAATTTTATATGTATTGGGGATGGAACAGAGGATGGTTTTCTCAAAGTGATTTACATTTTTCAGGAGTTGATTATGATTTTACTTTAAGTGATGTCATAGCCAAAGATCGCCAAAGTACTCTTAGTTTAAAAACTTATTTTCATCCTACCTATGTAACCATTCCTCAATATAATTTTAGGTTCGGATACTTCCTTTCCAATAAATATAATATCTCAATCGCATCAGATCATATGAAATATGTGATGCAAAATGGTCAGAATGTAAAAATCTCAGGAACCATTCAAAAATCTGGAACTCCATTCGATGGCAATTATGACAATGATGATATTATACTCGATCCTAGTTTCTTAAAGTTTGAACATACTGATGGGTTGAATTATATAAATATAGGTGTTAATCGTTTAGACCATCTTTTTGATTGGCGATTTTTAACTGTAGATATGACTGAAGGTTTGGGGGTAGGGCTGCTTATTCCTCGTACAAATACGAGTTTACTCAATCAAGAACGATATGACCAATTTCACTTATCTGGTTATGGTGTAAATATAATGTTAGGATTACAGGTTCACATTCATAATTACTTTTTTATCCAAACAGAAATAAAAAGTGGTTATATAAATATGCCAGATATTCGTACAACAAATTCGATTTTGGACAAAGCAAATCAACAATTCTTTTTTGGGCAATTCAATATTGTATTTGGAGCAACTCTAAATCCTAAAAAGAAAAATTAACGAAATTATTTTACGTGATATAAAACCTTTCATAAAATTTATATTGTCTCAACCAGCATTGTAAATGAATAATCCTCTATTTCGATTTCTTCATCAATTTGATTTTCTGGAAATACCTTTGTTAATTTAATTCCTAAGTTTTCTATCCTATTTTGAAATTCATTCCCATTTTGATAAATGATATTATGTCTGGTAATCATACCTTCTTTTATTAATTGAATTTCCAATCTTAACCGATCTTCCGTAACACAAAACACACCTTTTTGACATCTAGAATCTTCAATAACAGAAACCAATTTAATATAGGTATTCTGATTATTATCAACAATTCTATCACCTATATTCAGGTTGATAGACTCCTCATAATAAAATGGAATTAGGGAGGATTGAACTTCTTTAGTACACCCACCTACAATTAAAATATAAAAAAATAGGATTGTCAAAAAATTAGAAAATTTCATTTTGCTTGGTTTTGATTAGACATTATTCTTAGACTTTAATTGGATTTAAGAACATGTTTATTTGAACACGCTGCTAATATTATTAAATGCAATTATTCAGGAATAAGTAACCGGCAATACTGTAGTTTTAATATTTTCTTAACTTATGAATAGGATAAAACAATCTAAAACATAGAGGTTTAAAGGCTTTATTTAGTTTATTTAAAAAATAATTGTGAATTCATACTTTTAAAAATAATCTTGGAATTGTTTTTGTTTACCAAAGAATTATCCAATCAACTTTATATCCCACCACACAAGAGCGATAAATTTAAACATCTTAATAATTATTTCATTTAAAATTTTTATAACCATGGATTCTAAAGTATCTAAAAAGATTTCAAAATTATCATTTAACCAAGACCAGGTCCTCACCGCAAAAAAATGTGGTGATATCAAAGGAGGAGGCTGGTATTATTGCTGCACCAGAAATAGGTGGATTCAATATTAAATAGATTTAAACTGGGTTACCATATTCTAATTTATATAGTATGGTGACCCAGTTATTAATTTAAGTTGTATTCTAAAAACTCTATGAAACTTAATTTCTCTACGATCCTAATTCTCTTCTTTCTCAATCTTTCCTTTAATGTTTTAGGATCAGGTATTGATAGTTTGGCTAACCCAAAATTATGGTTGGAAGAGCAAAGTGAATTAGGGTATGATTTATTGAGAAACAATCAAGCCTTTGACAAAGCTGTCAATGTATTTAAATCTGCTCAAGATTTCGCTCACTCACAAAAACTTGAAAATCAATTCATCGAAATTTCTGTAGGATATGGAATTGCTCTTTACAAAAAAGGGGATGTCGATAATTCTTACTTTGCTCTAAATGAGGTCTTACCAAAAATTAAAAAATCAGACGCAAAATTAAAAGCTGAAGTCAACCAAATTCTTGGAATGACTCTAGTCTTCAAAAACAAATTTCCCGAAGGATATAAATATCAAATTGACGCTTTACAATACTATACAGACTTAAAAGATTCTGTTGGGATGATAGGCGTATATTATGATTTAGGAGCCAACTTTGGAACTCAAGGACAAAGTAAAATAGCTTTAGAAAATTACGAAAAAGGAATTAAAATAGCCAAAGCTCAAAATGATCCTAAGATGACCATTATTGGGATTACTGCAATTGGTGGAACATGGGCGTCTCTTAATAATTTTGAGAAAGCGATCGACTATATTGATGAAAGCATGGAACTTGCCAAAATTTTAAAAGATGATGAGGAACTCGCTTGGGCTTCAGTAAATGGAGGACATATTTTAGGAAATCTAAAAAAATATAAAAAAGCTGAAAGCTATCTCAATCAGGCTTATGACCTTAGTCTTAAAATAGAAAATAAATTATTGACGGCTTATGCTATGGAACAGATGTCAGAGCTATATCTTAAACAAAACCAATTACTCAAGGCATTAAGCAAAATGGATGAAAGCTATGTAATCTTTGAAGAATTGGGCCAAACGAATAGTCTTAAAAGTTCTGCTAAAAAATATGCTGAGATTTATTTTGAATTAAAAAACTTTGAAAAATATAAGGAGTACAATGATCAATATATGACGCTAAAAGATTCTTTGTATACAAAGGAAATGATGGAATCAATGGCTAACCTGAAACAAGATTTTGAGATCCAAAAGATGGAAAGAGAAAATCAAATTGCATTGTTAACAAAGGATCAAGAGTTGACAAAAGCACAGAACAAAACAAGAATAGCCATCACATTAGCAGGACTTATTACTTTTATTTTATTGATTTTTTTGATGTACAGTAGAAATAAAGCTGCAATTGAGAAAAACGAGATTTTGGTTGCGAAAAATGCAGAAATTTTAAGACAAAATAAATTTCTAGCAGAATCAAATAAAGATTTAGAAAAATTTGCCTACATCATATCTCATGACTTAAAAGAGCCTCTCAGAAATATTAATGGATTTACAAAACTACTTCTCAAAAAGCTAAAAAGTAGAAATGATGATAATACTATTGATGAGTATGCTTCATTTATTACCAACGGTACCAAACAAATGGAAGGTTTGTTAAATGGATTATTGGAATATTCTAAAATTGGAGTAAATAAGGGCGAAAGAGAAATGGTTAATATTCATAATCTTGTAGTAAATGTAGTAAATAGTCTAAAAATTCAATTAGATGAAAAAAATTGCAAAGTAAATTTGGAGAGTTTACCCGTTGTTGCTTGCCGCTCTATTCAAATGACTCAGGTCTTTCAAAACCTTATTGCAAATGCAATCAAGTTTAGTAATACTGAAAATAATAAAATAGTTATTGGAGCAGAAGATTTGGAAAATGAATTTCGTTTTTATGTCAAGGACAATGGAATAGGAATCGATATGGAATATCAAAAAGATATTTTTGTCGTATTTAAACGACTACATAATCGAGGTACTTATTCAGGCTCTGGAATTGGTTTAGCAACCTGTAAAAAAATTGTCGAAGATCATGGTGGCCAAATTTGGGTGGAATCCTACCCAGGTAATGGTGCTTGTTTTTTCTTCACCATCCCAAAATTAAAATCCACTATCGAGCATTTGGAAGAATTAGTTCCCTCTGAACTTGATGAAGTGGAAGTAATTTAAGTTCTCGACGATTCGTTTTCGTCGCCTACCTTGCGTATTAAAAAAATAAAATCAATACTGATAATATTTTGGATTAAGATAAAGTTACAATGTCTTCATTTGTAATCTAATTAACCAAAAGAACATGCAATCACCTATTCAGTTATTACTATTTTCAGGATTTGTAATTTTATTGTTACAGACTTGCAAAAAAGATGAACCACTTCCATCTCCACCAATTGTTGAAGAAGAAAAAACCTTTAATAATATCCCCGAACCGCTTTGGGATTATTTTGAAAGATTTGAAAATGCAGCTGAAGCAAGAGGCTTATCCATTAATTTAAATGACCTTAATCTTACTGCTGAGATTATAGAAATTACAGAAGATGGTGTCGCTGGCACTTGTTCTTTTGGTTCACATACTCCGAAGCATATTGAAATTGATCAAACTTTTTGGAATCAGAGTAGTGACTTATTTAAAGAATTTGTAGTATTTCATGAATTGGGGCATTGTGTTTTATTTAGAGGACACTTGGAAGATGAGCATGAAGATGGAACTTGTGTAAGCTTGATGAGAAGCGGTATTGAAGGATGTCGTGATAATTATCGTTCAAGTACAAGAACTGTTTATTTAGATGAATTATTTGCAGGGTTGTCTTTGTAAAATCTGATTTGGGATTATGGGTATTGAGATTTCGAATCATTCCATTCGTAAAAAAAGGATTAAAATATTATTTTTGGAGCTATGCAAAATACTCCATCTATTTTAAATTCAAAAATTCCTTTTCATGATTTCGGTGGGCAAGGTCATACCATTCACTTTGCACATGCAAATGGTTACCCGCCCGAAGCTTATCAATATTTTATCAAGCCTTTTTTAAAAACTCATCGTGTCATCGCAAGTAAATGGAGACCACTCTGGAAGGGGGAATCTCATCTTCAACTCAGCAATTGGGAACATTTTGCAAACGACCTTATTCAATTTATGGATGACCAAAAAATGAAAAACATTATCGGTATCGGTCATTCTATGGGAGGTACTATTTCTGTAATTGCAGCTATCCGTCGTCCCGATTTATTTAAAAAATTAATTTTAATTGATCCTGTTATCATCCCCAAGAAACTTTACTTTTTCACAAAAGTATTACCACATTTTATTCTCAAGAAAATTATTCCAATTGCCAAAAAATCAAGTCAACGAAGAGACCAATGGAGTAGCAAAGAAGATATCTATCAAACCTGGAGAAAGAAAAGAGTCTTTAAAAGATTCTCAGATAATGTATTGAAAAATTTTATTGAACATGCAATTGTACCAGATGGAAACGGTAACATGACACTCGCATATTCCAAAGAATGGGAAACTCAAGTTTACATCACCGCTCCTTATGTTTTTCCCAAAATGATAAAAATGCAAACTCCTTTGACGATAATAAAAGGAGAACATTCTGATGTTATCTTGCCTGCTTTTTGGGAACATTGGAAACAAAAACAACCTCAAGCTGAATTCATTGATTTTAAAAATGCAGGACACTTAATTCCAATGGAGTATCCAGATAAATTATCAACAATGGTCTTAGAAAAAATACAGATGTAATTTCTTTGTTATAAAAATTCATACTCAGTTAAAACTTCCTAGATGAAAAAAGAAAAACCATTAGTTAATAAAAAATACCTTCTCAAAAAATTCCCCGGTAAAGGAGGATGGACTTACGCAGAAATTCCAGAAGTTCTTCAAAATAAAAATAACCCATTTGGCTGGGTAACAGTAAAAGGAAGCATTGATGACTATGAATTAAAACAATACAAACTCATGCCTATGGGAAACGGAAAACTTTTTTTACCGGTAAAGGCATTAATCAGAAAAAAAATAAAAAAGCAAGAAGGTGATTATGTCAACGTCATTTTATACAAGGATAATTCTGCTATTACAATTCCTGATGAAGTCATGGCCTGTTTTAAAATGGAATCTTCGGATATTTATGAAACATTTATCAATTTTTCTAAAGGGGAAAGAAAAGCATATTTAGATTGGATTGATGCAGCAAAAACAGAAGAAACTACAACAAATCGAATTGTGAAAATGATGGAACGTTTACAAAAAAAACTAAAGTTTTATGATAAGGAATAATATTGAATTTAATGGAAGGTGTTGTTCATATTCTATTAAATTCGGTATAGGCTTCATTCCATTAAAAAAGGCAATCACAATAAAGCAATTGCCTAAGAGTAGGAAAATTTATAATTCTTCACCTACTCTACAGTCATATAACTGGTAACAGTTATTGACATTATAATAAAACAACACCCTTCAAGATAATAGTAACTGTTTTCAATTCATGTGCAGTTACTCAAGTAAATCATTTTATCCTACCTCTTCCCGATTTACTTTTACTAAAATTATTCATCTCCATTTTAAGAATAAGTAACTACTGCTATTGCAGCAGCTACTTAATTCAGAAGTATCAATAACTCTTAAAATAGTAGAAATTGCATTTATTATAAATACCATTAATATGGTATTCTAATATTTTATGTGGAATTTTTATTAAGCAAGTAATAAAATTAATCCGTTTTAAAAGATAAAAACCTTGATCAATAATAAGTATAGTGTCTAAAAAGTAATTGTGTTTACTTGCTTGAGTCGAATGACATTATTAAATTTAACTATTTGACTTGCTGGTCACTACGAGGTCACACTATTTATACACACAAAAACAAATTAAATATTCCATATATATAGTATTCTGATTATCAATATTATAAAAAATATTTTTGGGAAACTTTGATATTAACACCCCTTATAATCTTTATGAAAAAAAAGGAAATCAGCATCTTAAATAATAATTCCTTACCTTTGCACTTGATATCGTTATTATCAGTCTTAATTCCGACGAGTTTAAAATCTTTTTCGCTTAATGCTGACATAGCACCATTCCTCCATCCTAAAATATAAATATGGGCAAATCTCAGCAGAGTTTTAACAAAAAAGAAAGAGAAAAGAAAAGACAAAAAAAGAGAAAAGAAAAAGCAGAAAGAAAAGAACAACGTAAACAAGATGTCCTTGATGGCAAAGTAACTCAAGAGTTTATGTATGTAGATGAAAATGGAAACCTCACACCTACACCACCAGATCCCACAAAAAAGACAGAAATTAATGTAGAAGATATTCAAGTATCCGTTCCTAAAAAAGGAGATGTTGAAGAAGAAGATCCGATCCGAAAAGGTAAAGTGAAATTTTTCAATTCTGAAAAAGGATATGGTTTTATTATTGATAGCATCACCCAAGAAAGTATATTTGTACATGTAGCTGGGTTGATCGATGAAATAGATAGTAATGATAATGTAACTTATGAAGTAGAAATGGGTCCTAAAGGTCCCAATGCTGTAAGAGTTCATTTGACCAAATAAATATAATAAAAGTTTCCCCCTGAGTTATTTCAAAAGAGAAATGTGACTTTTCGTTTTTTAAGAGTCAAAACTAACAACAAAGGAAACTTATTCACATTTGTAACTTTGTATTAAATTAATTAAGCTTTAGGTTTTCAACTTCCTCATTTTTGGTTTTCGTTTATCCTGTCTTAGTTTTTTTTCTACTTTATATTTTTTTACTTTTTCACTATATATTTTTTTAAGTAGTGAATATTAAATTTTTTATTTATGAACATTTTTGTTGCAAAATTAAATTTCGACACAAGAGAGTCGGATTTACAACAAGCTTTTGAGGAACATGGAGCAGTAGATTCTGTTAAAATTATTATGGACAAATTCTCTGGAAAATCTAAAGGATTTGGATTTGTTGAAATGCCAAACGATGATGAAGCTCAGGCTGCTATCGATGCATTAAACGATCAAGATTTTGACGGACGTACAATCGTAGTTAAGAAAGCTGAACCTCGTGAGAACAGAGGTGGTGGTGGTGGACGTGGAAGAGGCGGCTACGGCGGCGGCGGTGGAAACCGTGGCGGCGGATATGGCGGTGGCGGC
The DNA here is from genome assembly GCA_947561585.1 of Caprella mutica. Classification (NCBI taxonomy): domain Eukaryota; kingdom Metazoa; phylum Arthropoda; class Malacostraca; order Amphipoda; family Caprellidae; genus Caprella; species Caprella mutica. The sequence continues at coordinate 52,578 of CANNZV010001380.1, read as the reverse complement.
GGCTACGGCGGTGGAAGATACTAATCGTAATCGTTTAGATATGAAAATGAAAAAGCTCTGTGGTCTCACAGGGCTTTTTCTATTTTATACCGAATTAATATTATTTTGTGATAACCTTAAAAATCATCCATAGCGCTCATCTCCTCGCAATACCAATCTTTCCATCCTACTCACTTCCACACTCGCAAATCCAAAATCCAACACTACTTTTCCGTAAATCAAATAAACACCTTTTCCTCTAAATGGTGCAACTTTTACCGAAGGCGGAAAATGTACGGTATCAAAATATCTACCTTCTTGATCCAACCAAGTTCCAAAATACATCAATCGCCCATTCGTAGTTCGTACAGGCTTTTTACAAACATAATACCCTACAATTTTAATTTTTTTATGGGAAAATTCTTTAAGGTTTTTTGAAAAAATAGTGCCTTGAGGGAAATCATCTTTCAACAAATCAAAAACCGAACATAAAGGAAAACCTAACAATTCAATTTCATCAAATGCTTGATCAAATTCTCCTTCGATGAGTTGCGGTAATTCGTATTTTTCAACCATATTCTCAAAGAGTAAATTGGTAGATTCAAATTTTTCTTTAGGATTAAAAACGGCATTTTTTTCCCACATCAATTCATATTTATTCATCCCTGTAAATCGAAATGCACCTATCCGAATCAACAACTCCAATTGCTCCGCAGAGATCCGAATTCGGTTCACAAAGTCTTCCATATTTTTAAAAACACCTCCTATATTTCTTTCATAAACAATACGTCGAGCAACTTTACTTTCTAAATTTCTTAGATGAACAAAACCTACGTAAATCTCTGATTTACAGATACTTGTCAAATAAAAACTATGATTAACACAAGGTGCATGAATTGCCGCACCACACATTCTCGCTTCATGAAAATAATACTCCGTCGCATAAAATCCTCCAAAATTATTAATCACCGCTACCATAAATTCCAATGGAAAATAGGCTTTTAAAAACAAACTCTGAAAACTCTCTACCGCAAAGCTCGCAGAGTGTGCTTTGCAAAATGAATACCCTGAAAAACTCTCTATTTGCCGCCAAACTTCATTTGTCAATTCTTCTGAATAACCTCTTGTTTTGCAATTGATTAAATACTTTTTTCGAAGTTTTTCAAAGGTATCATTTTTGTATTTTTTACCTGTCATAATTCTTCGTAGCACATCACTTTCATCCAATTCCAAACCTGCAAAATGATGAACAATTTTCATGGTATCTTCTTGATAAACCATCACTCCAAAGGTTTCGGAAAGGTGTTGTTGGAAAACAGGATGCAAGTACTCAAAAGAATGAGGTTGATGAAATCGTTTGATGTATTCTCGCATCATTCCGCTCTGTGCCACACCTGGACGAATGATCGAAGAAGCAGCTACCAAGTGCTTGTAATTATCACAACGTAACTTCGAAAGTAATCCACGCATCGCAGGACTTTCAATATAAAAACAACCGATGCAATGACCTGAACGTAATTGTGTTTTCACTTTTTCATCTTGCATAATTTTATCAACTTCATGAACATCGACCGCACGACCTTGATTTTGTTTAATTAAATCTACGGCATCTTTGATGTGCCCCAAACCACGTTGACTCAGTACATCAAATTTATGAAATCCCAAATCTTCTGCATGATACATATCAAAATGTGTAATCGGAAAACCTTTCGGCATCATCTGCAAAGCGGTAAAATAATGAATTGGTTTTTCCGTAATCAACACCCCTCCTGCATGGATAGAAAGATGATTGGGAAAACCTTTTATTTTTTCTCCATACTTAAAAATCAGGTGTGCGTATTTATGATGTTTTTCTATGGCTTCGGGTTCGAGTATTAGTTTATCAATTTCATGTTTGGGCAACCCAAAAACTTTCCCTAATTCCCTAACAATACTTTTACCTTTAAATGTACTGTACGTTGCCAAAAGTGCGGTATGGTTTCGACCATGGCGTTTAAAAATATAATCGGTTACATCATCTCGCTGATCCCACGAAAAATCAATATCAAAATCAGGTGGTGAAGTTCGGTAAGGGTTGATAAATCTTTCAAAATATAAATCCAATTCTAAAGGATCAACATCCGTAATCCACAAACAAAATGCGACAATCGAATTTGCACCACTCCCCCGCCCTACATGATGATATCCTGAAGTATGTGCATAGCGCACAATGTCCCAAGTAATCAAAAAGTATTGTGTAAAATCCAGCCGTTGAATCACTTTTAACTCTCGGCGAATTCGATCTTCAGCTTTAAAATGATGTGTCCCGTAGCGTTTTTTGCAACCATTGATTACAAGTTTAGTGAGTAATTTAAAATCATCGTCCTTATGTCCTGTAAATGTACGCTTATTGTTATGCAAGCCATTTTCGATCTTGATGGAAGAAGTTTCTAGAATCTTTTTAGTGTTTTCAATGATAAGTGGGTATTGTTGAAAAATATCTTCTAATTCATTTTCTGTATAAAAAACTTCCTTTCGATCTCCGCAATATTCTGGCGACAACTTACTCAATATCACATTCATATCTATCGCACGTAACAAACGATGCACGTTAAAGCCTTCTTGATTTAAAAAAGTAATCGGACTAAAAATCACTAATTTATCTAAGTGCTTCTTTAAATCAGAACTGAATAGTTGGTTCACTTCATTTGGTCGAATACCAAAATATTCATAATCTCGAAATGTTTTGATTTCTTTTGGAAAACTTCGATAAATAAAATATACATTTTCCATCGACGGCGGAACATCAGGTAATTCAATTCCATCAATAGAATGATCACTAAGGAATCGATTTAAATTTCGAAAACCTTCGCTATTTTGAGCAATACCGATGTAGAGCAATCGATGTTTTTTTCTAAATTCAATTCCTAAGATTGGTTTTATTCCTTCTTGTGTACACCTTGTTATAAATTCAAAGCTGCAGGAGGTGTTATTGATATCTGTTAACACCAAAGCCTTGCTACCATTGGCTTTAGCAGCATTTACTAATTGTTCTGGCGATAGAGTTCCATACCGCAGACTGTAATATGTGTGGCAGTTTAACATTGATTTTTTATTGTGTGTATAAGTGTATAGGTGTATGTGTGTATAGGTTGTCGAATACTTTTGAATGAGACGCTCAAATATTTTCGATAACATATACACCTATACACGCATACACATTAACACATATTTGAAGCCTTCAGCACCGCCTTCGCTCCAAATCGTTTTTTAATCTTATCCATTTGTTCTAATAATCGAATTTCTTTCATCGTATCATCGAATAAATTGATCTGATAATTTCCATTGACAAGACTACTCATTTTCACTCCCACAAGTCGAACAAGTTGCCTACGCTGGTATAACTTTTCAAATAATTGATAAGCGTAGTTCGTCAAAGTTTTATCATTCGCAGTATAAGAAATTCGTTTTTGAATGGTGTAGGTGTTAAAATCTGTATAACGTATTTTTATTGTTATACAAGAAGTCAGACGTTGGGAGTTTCGGAGTTCAAAACCCAATTTGCTGACCATACGGGAAAGGATATTTTTTAATTGCCTCACATCAATCGTGTCCGTTTGGAAAGTACGTTCAGTAGAAATAGATTTTTTTTCATGGTAGGGAACAATGGGACTATTGTCGATTCCATTCGCTTTTTTCCAAAGTAAAATTCCTGTTTTCCCAAATTCTCGTTGTAAGAGTTTTGGTGGAATTTCACTTAGCGTACGAATGGTACGAACGCCCATCATATTAAGTTTTTGATTTTGGACTTTACCCACCCCTGGCATCTTACGAACAGGTAACGGTGCTAAAAATCCTTTTTCATTACCTTCTGGAATTTGGATTTTGCCATTGGGTTTGGCTTCACCTGTACCAACTTTTGAGACGAGTTTGTTGATCGACAAACCGAATGAAATAGGCAGGCCTACTTCATGCATCAATTTGTTTCTCAACTCATTCGACCACTTCCAGCAACCGATATGATGGTCCATACCGGTCAGGTCAAGATAGAACTCATCAATAGAAGATTTTTCAAATTCAGGGGCTTGCTCTTCGATAATTTCCGTAATCATGGAGGAATACTTTGAATAAGTATCCATGTCGCCTCGTAGGACGATAGCATCAGGACATCGTTGCAATGCCATACGAACAGGCATGGCTGCGTGAATCCCAAATTTTCGAGCAATATAATTACAAGAAGCAACTACGCCTCTATTGCTCGAACCTCCAATTATTAAGGGTTTTTCTCTCAAAGAGCTGTTTCTCAAACATTCGACAGAGGCAAAAAAAGCGTCCATGTCGAGATGTAGAATAGCTCGATTAAACATTGTTTACACGTTTTCAGTATGTTAAATAAATAGTTATCGGTTGATTAGTAATTGGTAATCCGTTATGTACAAACATAATTTTCCCTTTATGCTAATGTACTTATAACAATGCATTTACTATTTTTTAATCAACAGTTTTAAAAAAGCTTGTTTCGAGGAAATGATAGATTGGAGGAACAGTTTAAGGCAATTACCTGATAAAACAATTTGTTTCAAAAGTATAGTTTTATTTTATACTTTGCAAATGTTTTTATATATTTTTTATTCAGATTTAAGTAACTCGACTCTCCCGAGTCGTGACGGTATTCGACAAACATCTTACAATCCAAACATGTTTATTTTAAATATTTTTCGAAAATGTGTTTGTCGAATAACGTCACGACTCGGGAGAGTCGTGTTACTTACAATCGGGTTTGTTACAAATAAAAAAAGTCCTTTCAGATTTTAAATAATCTGAAAGGACTTATATTTTTTTAAAAATTGAAAGACCGCCAAAGTAAACTCCACCTACAAGGATGGAGCGTTACTCTGGGATTGGGGGGTTGAGGAAAAATAAATACGTGAAATTTCTCCTCAGAAATTTACTTTAAAATTTAAAGTTTACTCACTATAAATTTCTTAGTAAATCGCTTTTGGTTATCAATCTTAATTGAAATCGTGTAAATACCATTGACAAAATCACTTACATTAAATGTCGCAGGTATCGTTGGCAATGTCTGATATTCTCTACCTGCCATTTTTTGTCCTAAGCTATTGTAAATTTCGATTGTTCCTGATTTTCCAGCAAAGTCTCTCAATGCTACTCGAATCAAATCATCCGTTGGATTTGGATAAACAATTACTTCATCAAAATCAATTTCGAAATTCACTCTTCGCACACCTGAATAGAAATAAGTTCCATCTAAGTTATTCACTTTTAATCGATAGAAGTTTTCTCCAAACTCAGGTTTTAAATCCATAGTATTGTATTCACGTGGAGCATCTACTTGGTCAGCATTTATGTCATCTAATAATCTAAAGTTAGTTCCATCTGTAGAAGCTTCTACTTCATAGAAATCAACTGCGACATCTCTCATCATCATCCAATTGACATGAGTTCTGATACCATCTTTTTCCGCATGGAAGAATAACATATTTGGAACAATAAGATTAGAAGTTGTAGTGGTACATCCCATTACTTCTACTTCTGCCAATACTAAATAACCTGAACCTTGCATATGAACTCTTACATATCTACCATCAATATTTGGAGTTACCGTACTTGGCGAACCAACTAAACCAGGAATGAACTCTTCCCAATCTGCCTCTGCCCTAGCTCCTGCCAAATCCGCTGCCGTAAATGGTGTGTTGGAAACTAAAACATAAACATCATTTGAACGATCACTTCCATCCGTTCTATTGTAAACATCAATTTGTTCAATCAAATAAGTGTCATCTAATTCCACTTCCCAATATGGTTCAGCAGTATTATTAGTAGCAGTAACAGAGGATGCTGAAGGGTCACCTGTAAAGAAGACACCATTCGTATTTCCATCAATTGCTTTATTTGCACTACCTGTAATTCCACCTGCATTAAGTGTACTAGACTGACTCGCTACTCCAGTAAGAGCAACGTTTGAAGTAGTCGTACATCCTCCAGTATTGATTGGTGTACCTGCACAATTACAGTTTCCATCTTCTACATCATTTTCTGTATTTGCATCGCCATCGTCGCAAGTTGTACCTGCAGTTGGGCAAGGTGTTCCTGCACATCCACAGTTACCGTCTTCTACATCATTGAATGTTGACGCGTCACCATCGTCACATGCTGTTCCTGCTGCTGGGCATGAGATTGGAGTTCCTGCGCAATTACAGTTTCCATCTTCCATATCATTTTCTGTATTCGCATCACCATCATCACATGTGGTACCTGCTGTTGGACATGGTGTTCCTGCACATCCACAGTTGCCATCTTCTATATCATTGAATGTTGATGGATCACCATCGTCACATGCTGTTCCTGCTATTGGACATGAGATTGGAGTTCCTGCACAATTACAGTTACCGTCTTCTATATCATTTTCAGTATTCGCATCGCCATCATCACATGTGGTTCCCGCCGCAGGACAACCACCTCCACCAAAGCATCCTATAATTTCTAATTCCGCTACTCCAAGGAATGAAGTACCATTTAATTGTAATCGTACATATCTTCCAGTTGTGTTCGCTGGAGCAAAAAGTGTTGTAGGTGAATCTACTGTAGCAGTTTCAAAAATATCAATTACACCTGCCTGAGCTTGTGTTGCTGCTAAATCTGAAGATACAAATGGAACATCTGAAATTAGGACATGGTAATTTTTCAAAAACCCTCCACAACAATCTGTTCTATTGTAAATATTAAAAGATTCAATGTTTGCAATTTGACCTAAATCAATTTCAACCCAAGGTTGAGTTTCCCAAGCAGTCAATGCAACTGAATTTCCATTCCAAAAATCACCATCAGTATTTCCATCTATTGCTCGATCTCCTGTCGCTTCAAATTGTGCACTTGACTCTGTAGCTGTTCCTCCTAAAGCAATATTAGAAGTAGTTGCACATCCACCACCTATTGGAGTACCTGCACATCCACAAGTTCCATCTGCTACATCATTTTCTGTATTTGGATTTCCATCATCACATGTTGTGCCTGCTGTTGGACAAGGTGTTCCTACACAACCTCAGTCACCATCTTCTACATCATTGAATGTCGAAGCGTCGCCATCATCACAAGATGTTCCCGCAGGAAGGCATCCAGTACCAGCAATACATCCCATTACTTCTACTTCTGCTAAAGCTAAGAAAGAAGTTCCAGCTAATTGAACTCTTACATATCGTCCTGTAAGATCAATCGCAATATCAGAAGGGAAACCTGCATCTGTAGTTTGTAAGAAGTTAGAAACTCCAGCTTGGTTAAGTGTAGCATTTAAATCAGTTGACGTAAAAGGAGCATCAGAAACAAAAACATAATAATTAGATAAAAACTGCTGACAACAATCTTCTCTATTATAAATATTAATAGTTTCAATATTTGCAACAACACCTAAGTCAATTTCTAACCAAGCATTAGTTTCCCAATTGGTAAGAGAAACTGAATTTTGACCAAAGAAATTACCACTTGTATTTCCATCAATTGCTCTAGTAGCTTCAGCTCCTAATTGAGTACTTGATTGTGTTGCAGATGCAATAGCTGCTACAGCTAAATTTTCTGTAGTTGAACATCCTCCTCCAATTGGAGTTCCTGCACATCCACAAGTTCCATCCGTTACATCATTCTCTGTATTTGGATTTCCATCATCACATGTTAATCCTGCTGCTGGACAAGGTGTTCCTGCACAGCCGCAGTTACCATCTTCTACATCATTGAATGTCGAAGCATCGCCATCATCACAAGCTGTTCCTGCTGCTGGACAACTGATTGGAGTTCCTGCGCAATTACAGTTTCCATCTTCCATATCATTTTCTGTTGTTGCATCGCCATCGTCACAAGTTGTTCCTGCTGTGGGACAAGGTATTCCTGCACAGCCACAGTTACCATCTTCTACATCATTAAATGTTGAAGCATCTCCATCATCACAAGTCGTTCCTGCTGTTGGACATGGTGTTCCTGCACAGCCACAAGTTCCATCTTCTACATCATTAAATGTTGAAGCATCTCCATCATCACAAGTTGTTCCTGCTGTGGGACACGGTGTTCCTACACAATTACAATTACCATCTTCTACATCATTTTCTGTTGTTGCATCTCCATCATCACAAGCTGTTCCTGCTGCTGGACATGATTCACTTACTGAAATATTAAATGCACATAAAGATGAATTTCCACATTCGTCAGTTAAAACATAAACGATTTGTGTTACTCCTATTGGAAAAGCAGAACCACTAGCTGGTCCTACCAAACGATTTGCTTGGACTGAACCTGTGTAACAATCAGATGTTCCTGTTGGCTCGTTCCATGTCGCAATAGTTGAAGTTTGGCCTGCTGCTACTTGCAATGCTTGATCTCCAGGGCAAGTGCCTAAAGTCAACATTGCTTGTACTGCTTGTACTGTAACATTAAAACTACATGCTTGAAAATTCCCACAAGAGTCTGTAATGGAGTAAGCAATATTTTGAGAACCGATTAAGAAATCGCTTCCACTATCAAATCCTATAGTTTGTTCAATAGTAGTATTTGGTTTAAAACAATCCGTTGTAGCAGTTGGTGCAGTCCAAGTAACATTTGCCGTAGGCGCACCTGGAGCAGTATTTACAATGATATCTGCAGGGCAATCTGAAACCGTAATCTCTGCTGGATTTTCTTCAACAGTTACCGTGAATGTGCAAATTTCTTCATTTCCACAATTATCAGTTACACTATATGAAACTTCATTTACTCCTACTGGAAATTGACCACCATTTTGTCCACCTGTAATTTGTGTAACAGTCAAATCATTTCCACCACCGCCAGTATTTCCACCACCAGTATCGATACAGAAACTTGCGGTTTGAGTAGTTGTAAATTGCGCACCAGAGCCATAAACTGTTCCATCTGCATTTGCAATTGACCAAGAACCATTTCCATATTGACAACAAAGTCCGTCTCCATAACTATCCGTCAAAATAAAATCATAACAACCTGTAGGAAGGCAGTTAGAAATATTTACAGTAGAACCATCTGGTTCATTTCCATAATTACCTCCACTTGCTACAGCACTTCCATTGCTATCATTGATTACCCAACTAATGTCTTCTGGGTAGTTATCAAATGTAACTTGTAAATCAACATCTTCACAAGTAGATGCAGAGTTATCACATGGAATTTCAAAAACAACTTCATACAAATTTGAAATTGGTCGATCCGTCCATTCTCCTGTATCATTTCTCAACCTAACTCCTGCATTAACCCCAGTTGAATTAGGTTCTCCATTTTGCCAATTAATAAAAACTAAAGGATCATTGGTTACCCAATTAAATGACGCAGCAGCACCCATTCTACTTAACCCAACCCATACACTTCCACTTGGAGGATTAATATTATTTTGGATAAAATCATTTTCAGCTTGATTATCAATGACTGCTAAATGGCCACCACTATTTTCAGCAAATGTTTTAGCCTCAGTCCAAGTTTTAGCATGATCTGAAACAAAGAATTTGCTATCCCCAAACTCTCCTAAGAAAGTTGCGCCAGTTATGTTTTCATTTATAGCAGAACATGTCGGCGGCGAATTGTCACATAAAATCTCAACAATAAATTTACGAGTAGTACTAGCAAATTGGTCATTCCATAATCCATTACTAAACATTTCAGCAAAATCTTCCCCTGATCCAGCATTATTTGGTTCTCCACTATTCCAATTAGTGTAAGTTGAATTTTCACCACTTATCCATGTGAAGTTACCCTCAGAAGATGAATCATTATATCCAATCCAAACACTTTCAGAAATATTATTAGCTATATATGTATTTTCTCCTGCATCATTGACTGTTACCAGAACGCCTCCTATTGACTCAGCTTGAATTTTAGCATTAGCCCAGGTAAGGTTACTTTGAGAAATAAAATATTTGCTATCATTAAATTCTCCAAGAAAATTGAAATTTGGAATAGATTCAGGTACAGTAGAACAACCAGATTCTCCTCCTGTACAAGTAGTTGTAGCAGTAGGTTCTGTCCAAGAAGCTGCTACTGATGCTCCTCCAGCTGGTGGAGTTACAGTAATATCAGCAGGACAACTAAATGTAATATCTGGATCATCAACAGGCACTACTGGTGGGAAATAATCAATAACTGTAATAAAAGAAGTACAAGATGAAGACTCTCCAAAATCATCAGTTATGGTTAAAGTCAATTCGTTAACTCCTAGATCAGCTACCGTAAATGTGCTTTGTGATAAAACTCGGGTTGCTAAAGTTGCTCCACAAAATCCAAATGAATTTTTATCTACTGCATCGACAGTAATTGAGCCTTGTCCATTTTCATCTAAGAAAACAAACATACCTGAACGACATTTTGTATCAGGTGCTTTTCTTTGATTCAGGTCTGTAAATTCAGAACCAAAATCTAAATTATCTGTAACGACAACCGATCCATTAGGATTAAGGGTATAAATGATTCCATCATTAAAAATAGTACCTGCAATTGTATTGTTAGCATTTTGAATAATCTGTCCACAAATAGAAAGCGTAATTGTTCCATTATTTGTAAACACATTATCATTTGTAAGTACTCCGGAATCATTAATAAACATCACATCATTACTTGTAAATGTTCCACCATTCTCGATTTGACCTGATAAATCAAATCTACCATTACTGGTCATACTTCCATTATTGTCAAAAACACTAGCTGTTTGAATAAAAAAAGAACCGTCAGTATTGACCGTTCCATCATTAACAAAACTAGAGTTTACTTCTACAAAAGCACCCGCAGCATTTGTTAAAACTGCGCCAGTTCCATTTGTAAAACTACCTCCAAAGGCAATGTCTAAAAAATTATTATTAGTGATTGTTCCATTATTTTGGATGATACTTGTACTTGTAATATTTCCATTATTTGTGATATTTCCACCATTGATTATTGTTCCAAAGTTGTCAATATCTCCATAATTATTAAAAACACTTCCAGCAGGATTGTCTAATGTAGATGTACCTGCATTATTAAAAGTTCCATAATTATCTACAGTACCATTATTGACAAATGTACCATCGTTATTATTGAACTCTACCATCCCAGCATTGATAAAAACCTGATTACTGACAATGCTTCCTCCTCCTGAATTAATAATTGATCCAGTATTATAAACTACTGCATCGAAGGTTACACTTCCTCCAAAACTTTGAATTGTAAAGTCAATAAGAGGGCCTCCTGTAAAAACAGGGAAATTACTTCCATTGGGAGGTGTACCTGGAATTGTTGCAATTCCTCCCGAAACTGGAATTCCATCCGACCAGTTAGTTGGATCGTCCCAATCGGTACTTCCTCCTAACCAAATTGTTGTTTGTGCTTGAACTGAAGCTGCCAACAACAGCATCAACACTAGAGAATAAAAATGTCTCATTTCACGTATTTAATTTGTTATTTAAAAAAATGGTTACTCTTTGAATAAGAGATAGTTAGTCTATTCAAAAATGGATTGCTCTTTTTTTGTAATAATAATCGGAAGTATAAAATGGTCGGATATGGAATAGAAATATTTGAGTTTTCACCCTCAAAATGGAATTCAACAAAGGAATTACCACATTGTGTAATTCAATTTTGTATTAATTATTTTTATAAAATGATCGGTTAATTTTGGAAGTAAAAGATCTGAAATAAAGAACACTCTCCTTTTGAAGTGGGTCTATATTTATTTGTAAATTTTGTATTTGGAATTTAAAGTATATGGGGGAGTGAACATAGAGTTCATGTTTTAGGGTTGTACAAATATAGAGAAATAATTTTGTTACAAAGAAATTTTAAAGTAAAAAACAAGACTACTAAAATTATTCAAAAGGGATAATTGTCTCTACTAATACTTTTTAATGAAATAAACGTAACATGAATACGTAAAAATACTTACGGTAAGTAATCATAATTTTTAATAACTGACGTTACGCAGAAAACATATGGAAGATTGAACGCTAAGGTGCAAAGGCACAGAGTTGGTCGAATACCGCATGGAGGCTGCAGCGTATTTTTATTAAAATAAAAATGAACATAGATTTACTATTCAGTAAAAAAGGTTAATGAAAAGATGAATCTGCTTTGAGAACTTTGTGAATGGGCAAGAGAGAGAGCAGAAGTTCTTAAAGCTTTACGAACCCATGCTCTCCCTTTCGCCTCCCTCTGGTTTCGCAAAGCAGGTCATCCTAAATCATCTTTTGTTATAGAGTATTTAAAGAGTTATAGATAATAGGCTTTTCAAATTCTATTTCCATTTTTCAAAGAAAAATACTTTGCGGCCTCTTTACGATATTTGACCAACTCTGTGTCTTTGCGCCTCAGCGTTCAATCTTCCATATGTTTTCTGCGTAACATGAGTTATTAAATATCCCAAACTTAAAGTTGATGAGCATTCGTCAAAACATTCCTACTTAAAGAATCAAAAGTTGCCTTTATCATCTCCTATGCGGTAGATTTTTTATACCCATTCAAGAATGCAGATAATTTAACAGATTGATTTTCAATATTTAATTTTTTTCTTAATCGTGATCTTGCCACTTTAATACTATCTGGAGTTTTATACTGTATTTGGGCTATTTCTTTCGAAGACAGGTTCATAGATAAATATAGACATAGTTTTAGGTCATTGGATGTTAATTTTGGAAAATCAGAACTTAGTTGAGTCAATAAATCATTGTTTAACTCCAAAAATTTTATATTAATATTTTCAATAATTTCATTGTTTTTTTCAAGATTGATTATGCTTGAAATTTCTTTTTTAGAATTTTTATCAACTTGATCATTTGCTCCTATATAGTTCTTCAACTTCTTAATCATATTATTTTGATTTGTAAGAAGGAGAAGTTGTTGTTTTAATTCGATTGATAATTCATCCTTATGTTTCTCTATTTTCTCATGAGAAATTTTAAGATTATCATTATTTGTTTTGAGCTCAATATTTAATTGATTGATCTCTGAATAATAAGTTCTTTTTAATTGGATTTGTCGATATATTAATCCTCCAATTATCGTCATAAGTATTGTTACTCCTATGAAAAGAAACAATAATTTGCGAGAGTTCTTTAAGTTTATTTCTAGTAGTTTAGAATTCTTTTTTTCGTTTTCTAACTTAAAGTAAGTATTCTTGAATAAATTACCTTGACCACTTTGTTCAGTCATATTATTATGTGCATGACTAAACTCATTGAACAATTTAAAAATTTGAGGTTTTAATTCATTATTTTTTTGGTAAGAAGCAATCAACAAATTAGACACTTCCAATGTGAGGATATCTATTTTTGCTTCTATTGATATACTTTTAGCGATTTGGTATTCTGAAATCGCTTTTTCGAATTTTCCTGACTTCTCATATCTTGCGCCATTGATAATATGCTTTTGAATTTCCACCCATCCTTTATGCCTTGATTCATCACCTATCAATTGAATGGCATTTTTTGCAGCTTCATAATCCTCTGTTTGAATATAATTCAAAACTAATTCTATCCCTAAGTAAGTTAGTATCGCATTATTAGGTGTAGAAATATTTTTTGCATGCACTATACCTTTTTTTGCATATTCAATTGATTCAGAGTATTTTTTTTCGAGCCGCTTGAGATTACTTAAATGCAGATAAGTATAGCCAAAGATTTGGTCAGAACTGCTTTTGTTTTTTTGATAAGTCAAGGCTGTATTTAAGAGTGAATCGGCTTCTGTATATTTCTTTTGTTCCCTTCTCAATCGCCCTAAAATCATATAAGCTTCTGCCATTCTCTCAGGTTCGTTGATTTTTTTTGCTATTCCAATTAATTCTTCTGCAAATACTGATGCTTGATCATACATTCTATTTGTCGTAAAAATAGTTGCTTTTTTTTCCGTTGCCCAAAATAAAGGAATATATAAATTGTGCTTATTACTTAACTCAATACATTTTTCCAAATAAGATAATGCAGTTAAAAAATTTTCAGCGTTGTCAAATATTTCATGGTATTGAGAGGCGAACTTAAATAAGCTAATTGCTTCTAATTCTTTGTTGTTTGTCCTTTTTGCAAAACAATACAGGCTCTCCAAAGTATCGATGGAACCTTCAAACAAAAAACGATTATCGAAATCTAAAATTTGAGGTATATCAAAATCAATTTCTTTGGTAGAGTTACAATTTGGTAAAGATATTCCCTGAGAAATAAGGGAAGAGAAGGGAATTAGGATTAGAAGGATTAAGTATAAATATTTTTTTAATCGTTTGCGCATTTTGCTTTTATTGAGTCTTTATTGTTTACTTAGTTTTAATTGTATCCTTTCTAAAAGGATTTATTTGGGTAAGCTTTATTTAGGAATTATGCAGAAATAAAATTACATTTTGCATAATTCTTTAGTAGCAAATCCTAGTTGTTATACGTGAAAAAAATTGCACTCTGATTGCAGAAGTACTAAAAATAAAAAAAAGGGAAAATGATTTTTTTGATATTGAAAAGGAAGCTTAAAGATAAGAAATAAATAATAACAAAATATTTACATAAAAAGTGTTTTCTTCTGGGAGCGAACCAATATTTTTATTTAGTCTCCTTCTGTTGAAAAAAATACTACTAGAGAGATAAAATCATGAACAAAATTATGTTTTTTTGCATAAAAAAATATGAAAATTGCGATTCTCGGATATGGAAGAATGGGTAAAACTATCGAACAGCTCGCCTTACAGAAAGGGCATGAAATAGTTTTAAAGGTGGATATTTCAAATGCTTCAACTTGGACAAATCAACAACTCCAAAAAGCAGATGTTGCTATTGAGTTTACTCGTCCTGAAAGTGCTGTTGAAAACATGATACGATGTTTTGAAAATGGCGTACCGATTGTGTCTGGTACCACAGGATGGATTGAATTGATGGATGAGGTGAAAAATAAATGTAATGAACTCAATGGTGGTTTTTTCTATGCTTCTAATTTTAGCATTGGTGTCAACATCTTTTTTGAAGTAAATAAATTACTCGCTAAAATGATGAATCCATATGATAATTATGATATTTCTATGGAAGAAATTCATCATACTCAAAAACTTGACGCTCCTAGTGGAACTGCAATTACTTTGGCTGAGGGAATCTTGGAAGAGGTGAAAAGAAAAACGCAATGGGTAAAAGAAGATGCTTCCTCAAAAGATGAGCTTCCCATTTTTTCCAAAAGAATTGAAAAAGTCCCCGGCACTCATCAAATCAATTATGACTCCCCTATCGACTCCATCGAAATAAAACATACCGCTCATTCAAGATTAGGTTTTGCTCAAGGCGCTTTACTTGCTGCAGAGTGGATGGTTGGAAAACAAGGTGTTTACGGAATGAAAAACCTTTTGAATATAACGGTTAATGATTAATGATGAACGATTAATAGTCGAACTGTTAAGTGATTAATGGAATAGGTTCATAGACAAATCCTGAGAAAAAAAAGTAGCGATCCCGCACCTTCGATTCCTAAAGGAAAGCTCTTGCTAGTTCAACGGTGCGGGAGGATTTCCCTTTAGAAATTGAAGGTGCGGGATCGTTGTCTCCACAGTAGCTGGTTTTATGAACCATAAATTTTATCATACTAAAGTACGAGGTTTTAAACCTTTTCTGAGGCCAATAAAAAAAGTGATTGCCCGATTCAATCTCGAACAATCACCATTTTTTTTCTCACCATTACTAATTAACCGTTAATCATTAACAGTTGCATGTATAGCTAGGCAATCGCTAATTTTCTCTAAAAGATCTTGCTGACCAAAAGGTTTTCCAACATGATCATTCATGCCGAAAAGTTTTGCTTTCTCTTTTTCAGTTAAAAAGGCAGAAGCCGTCAAAGCGATGATTGGCACATCACGTTTTCTTGGATCTGGATTTTTTCTAATCTCAGCCGTTGCACGGTAACCATCCATTTTTGGCATTTGAATATCCATTAAACAAAGGTCAAAGTACATTTTGTCAATAGCTTCTAATGCTTCCAATCCATTATCAGCAGTTACGACATCAATATTAAGTTTACGTAAAAGTTTTGCTACAACCAATTGGTTGATTTTATTATCCTCTACTAAGAGTATTCTATTTCCTTCAAGGTGTTCAAACGTTTTCTTTTTCTCAACTTTAGCCTCTGTTGTAGATGCTTTTTCATCAGCAATTTTGAATGGAAGATAAAGTGTAAATGTTGTCCCTGAACCAACAGTAGATGTTCCTTCAATTTTACCATTTTGTAAATCAACCAATCGTTTAGTAATTGCTAATTCTAAACCAGTACTCCCATAACCTTCAAACATATCTGAAGCCTTACGTTTAAAGCTTTGGAACATATCATCCAATTGCTCTTGCTCCATCCCTTTTCCTGTATCCGTAATTGTCAGAACTACAGTCATATCTTTTTTAGACATTTCATGTAATTTCGCATCAATATCAATTCCACCTTGCTCTGTGTACTGAAGACTGTTATTAATTAAGTTAGTCAAAATCTGATTTAATCGAACTGGATCACCTGTAACTCGTTCAGGAATCTTAGTATCCATTGTAAAGTTAAGTTCGATATTTTTATCCTCCGCAGGTAACTTGAATCGAGTCATTACTTCTTCAAAAGTATTTTTGATAGAAAAATCTCGTTTATCTAAAGTAATTCGACCTGCTTCAATTTTTGAATAATCTAAAACATCATTGATAAATACAACTAAGTTATTGGCTGAAAATTGAAGTGTTCGTAAATGCTCTATTTGTTCAGGCCGAGGGTTTTCTTCTAGTAATAAATGCGTCAATCCTGTGATAATATTCATAGGAGTACGCATCTCGTGTGCCATAGTAGCCAAAAATCGATCCCGAGCAAAAGAGGATTGTTCAATACTTTCCCGCTCTGCCATCTCATCCACCAACTTGCTATTCAAAATATCCAAGTTTTGATTCTTTTCTTCAACAAGACCATGCTGATGTGCAATTTCTTCTTTCTGTCTTTTTATCTCAGAATTCATTGTACGCAACTTAGCATTATCTTTTTTCTTCTGTACAAAACTCTTGTATAAACTCAACATAAATAATCCTCCTAATCCCATTAATGCAAATAAGAAATAGTTGAATTTTTTATTGTAAGAGTCTTGTTGTTTAAGTTGAGTAATTTCAGCTTTTTGTTTTTCTGCTGCAAATTCTGATTCATACTTAGTAGTCAATTCCATCAATGCATTTGACTTTTCAAAACTAAACAATGACTCTTTTTCTCTTACATAAGCCAATTGGTTTTGATACGCATTTTGGTAATCTTTCAATGAGAAATAAGTGTCCGATACATTTTTGTAAATGTCTTGTTTTCCAGGAAGGGTTTCCATTCCTTTTAATAAAGTAATACAAGCTGCTAAGTTTTTCTTAGCTTTATTACTCTCTCCAAGATTACTATAAATGATTCCAAAATTCTTGTGACATTCAGCAATTCCTAATTGATCTTTAATTTCTTTTCGGATAGACATCGCACTTTCATTTGCATCCAATGCTTCGTCAAATGCTTCTTGTTCAATATGTGTCAAAGCAATGTTATTAAAATCAGTAGCTAACCCTTTCATATCTTCGATAGACATATGAAGGTCTTTAGACATACTGTAATAAGTTAAAGCTCCGTCATAATTTCCAAGATCTGTGTTAATTCCTCCGATGTGACTTGCAATACTTGCAGCCCCTTGAAAATCTTTTAAATCTCTACGAATGTTCATCGCATGATTATAATGCTCTTGAGTTTTTCCATAAAGATTTTTAAACAAATATAAATCACCTAGATTTTTATGAGTTTCAGCAGTTCCTGCCCAGTCTTTAATTTCTTTTCTAATCGCAAGTGCATTAACTAGATTTTCTTCGCTACTCTCTGGATCTTCTTGTTGAAAAAAAACAACTCCAATATAATTTTTGGAAGTAGCAATGCCTTTTTTGTCATCAAGTTTATTTCGGATTTTTAACGCATCCACAAAAAATTTCATGGCATTCGTATAATCATATTTAGCTTGACATACCAACCCCATTTGATCGTAAGCATTTGCCATTCCTTTTTGGTAGCCCATTTCCTGAGCTTTTTTATATGCCTCACTAGCGATAGAATTAGCATCATCCAATTTTTTATTAGTAATCAAGGTTGTTGATATTGCAGTTAAGCTATTAACATATTCCTCACCCGATTGCCCTTGTATCGTTGTGCGAAGACTATCAGCCATAGTTTGGCTTTTAGCAATCAGAACATTGGAAATCAGTAGTAAGGAAAATGTCAGTAAGGAAAGATACTTCATTTGTTGTGATTAAAATTTTAAAGAATTTGGATATTAATATAATTTATGTTTGGTCTTCAATTGTGACACATTACACTAAATCATATTATAAATACGCAAATTTGATGCCGTTTAGTTTTACCTATTCACATGCTATGATATGTAGGGAAAAGAGGAGGAATAGATTTAGGAAATGGGTAAAAAGTTTGTCTATTTTTTCTACATTTGATGCAACTTTTGCCCACAGAAAAAATCTAATTATGGTGATTATTTTTACTGCGGATTAAGTCCTCAATAGCTAAATTAATCGCTTTTTAACCTAAAAGATGTTAGAAAAAAGGAGATTTCATACTCTTGATGCTTTACGATTTTTTGCCTTTTTCAAGGTGTTTTTATTGCATATTCCTTTGCAAGGTGATTTTCCTATATTCTCTTTTTTAAAAAGTGGTGGGGGAATTGGAGTGAGTCTATTTTTTGTCTTGAGTGGTTTTTTAATTACTTATTTATTAGTTTTTGAAAAGATTCAGCATGGGCAAATTTCTTTAAAAAGGTTTTTCCTTCGTCGTAGTTTTCGAATATATCCTTTATTCTTTTTCTTGGTTGCCATTACATTTATTTTACCTTATGATTTTAAAGAACAAATTGGTTTCCATATGGTGGGTGGTGGATATGATTTAGATTGGCGTTATTCGTTTTTCTTTTTGGAAAATTATAAAATGCTAATCATGGATAATTTCCCAAAAACAACTCCCCTTTCTGTTTTTTGGTCATTGTGCATCGAAGAACATTTTTACATTATCTGGATGTTTGCCATTTTCTTTCTACCTGTCAAAAGAATTCCTAGTTTTCTACTTATTTCTATTGGTATCGCTTGCGTGGCTAGGTATTTTGATACTTCCATTTGGCAAAACAACATGATTCAACAAAATGATCTTTTTACAAATATGGATTACTTTGCTATTGGTGGTTTGCTGGGTTATTTTATAGCAAAGGACTATGATCGAGTTGCTACTTTTATTCAAAATATCAATTCCTCTTGGAAATACCTTTTCATTTTCTTAGTCATCAATATGGTTATTTTTCAAGACCAAATTTTACCTTCTGATATTTACTGGTTTACCATTTTTCGACCTACCATTATTGCTATTGCATTTACTTTACTGATTGCTATTTTTATACCTGAAAACTCTACTATCCGAATATCGGATAACAATATAATTTCATATTTGGGTAAAATTAGTTACGGCCTTTATGTTTACCATATCATTTTTGTTCATGTCCTTTTTCAGTATTTTATCAAACATGAAATATTGATGGACGATTGGATCACAGTTAGCATCTTTATGACCATTGTTTTTGGAGGTAGTGTTTTAGTGAGTATGCTATCGTTTAAGTTTTTGGAAAAACCATTTTTAGATTGGAGAAATGTCTTTTCACGATAAACGAACGCTATGGGAAAAAGGATTGGGAATAAGGGAAGACGGATTTATGATTTATGATTTGAGAAGTTTTTCGAATAACGGTGAACTCTCAAAAGTATTCGAAAAACTTCTCAAATCATAAATCGTAAATCCATCTTCCCTTTTTCCCTTTCCGTCTTCCCTTATTCCCAATCCTTTTTCCCAAATCTTTAACACAGCCTTAAGAATATTTCTTCATATTGGATAAAAAAATATTTATCAGCTTCACATCTCGCTACATTTTCAGGTAAAAACTCACCTATTTTTGTAAGGAATCAAAACATAATCAGTTATGGAATTACATCATTTGCCTTTGCTTATTCCCGTTTTGTTTCTGATTGTTTGGTTAGAATACCGACACAATAAGGAGCACCACCCTGAGAGTTACAAATTTGAAAGTACAGTTTTGAATATCTGTTGTGGAATTATTGAGCGGGTTATGGATCTTTACATTTATATTGGTTTATTTTTTACTTATAACTTTTTACAAAGTCATTTAGGAATTTTTGAACTAAATAATTCAATATGGTGGGTATGGATAATTTGTTTTGTGCTAGTTGATTTTTTAGTGTATTGGTATCATCGAGGTGGGCATGAAGTGAACTTCCTTTGGGCTTCACATGTAACACATCATCAATGCAATGAATACAATTTTACAGTAGCATTCCGTAATCATATTTTACCAAATATTTTTAGAGGAGTGTGGTTAGGAATTTTGCCGATTATTGGATTTTCAGCAGAGATGATTATTGTTTGTTTGACAGTCTCAGGCCTATGGCAATTTCTATTGCATACAACTGTTATTGGAAAATTAGGTTACTTAGAATATATTCTTTCGACACCTTCTTCACATAGAGTTCATCACGCATCCAATGAACAATATTTAGATAAAAATTTTGGAGGATTTTTTATCATTTGGGATCGTTTATTTGGAACCTATGCGGAAGAGCATGAAGCTGTAAAATATGGAATTACAAATGGATTTGATAGCATTAATCCAATTGAAGCATACACTCATATTTGGAAGGATTTAATACTTATGAGTAAAGGTACTTCTTGGAAAACTAAGCTTAAAATTTGGTTTGGAACACCCGAAGATTTTTATCAAACCTACAAAGGAAGATTACCTTTAAAAACAAAAGTAGAGCAACCCAAAACCTCTGCTCCAATGATCTATTATGTTACTTTACAACTTGTATTAACGACAGGTTTATCAATTGGAGTGATGGTTTATGAAGAGTTTTTGACACCTGTTCAATTACTTTTGACAACAGGAGGTTTAGTCTTCTCTGCCATCTCAGTTTGTGTTATGATGAGTGGAAAAAAACATTCTTTTGAAATTGAAAAAACTAGAGTTTTAATTTTTGGAATTGTATTGTTAATCATTTTACCAATAAACTTAACTTATTTTGTTTTATCGATAAGTGCGTTAAGTTCTATCTTTTTTGGATTGGATTATGTGGAGGAAGATTGGAGAAAAAGAAGGATGGCAGTTTGATCTGAAATTATGGGTATTGGGATTTCAACCCATTCTCTATTAGGGCAAACGCATCAAAATTATTTTATTGAAATCATACTGAATTATCACTTTGTAATAATAGATTGAACGGAGAGACGCAGAGATTTTTTTCGTAGAAAAAATTAAAAAAACTCTGCGTCTCCCCGTCTCTGCGTTCAATAATTGAGCGTTGGGGAATTTCTTATTTTGATGCGTTTGCCCTAATTCTCAATACCCAATCCTCATTATCTCAAAACCCTTCCTAAATATCGAATTGAAAGTATTTATTATCTGCAACTTGAATTAATTACTTCCCATTAAATGTAAACCCAACTGTTTCTTTTTCAGGCTGAAATTTATAAACCATTGATAATGAAGACTTTATCAACTTTAATTTTATTATTGCAAGCGCAGGATTTACATCTAATGGCTTTGTCAAATATAAATCTCTGATTCTTTTACGTTTGGTAAAAATATTATCCGGTACCGTTTTTTGAAAGGGTTTTTGATGAATAGGCTTTTTATTTCTTTTGACTTTCAGCTCCCACTTGTTTAATCTTTCTTTCCTATAATCAATTGAAAATTTTGCACGTTTCAAAAACTGATAACCTAGCAATCCATCAATTCTAAAATCAGAATTTCGATTTAAAAAAGATAAATCTGTAAAAATAAAAGGCATCTCTTCATACTCTGATTTTCCAACTTTTATCGTTTTTAATTCCATTCCATGAACATTTATATCTTGACTATCACGACCAACTACGCTACTTCTAAAACCGATTTGGATTAACTCTTTTGGGATTTTATTTTTTAATCTTTTGTCAATAACATTTGTCTCCGCCCCTGTATCTATTGCAAAATAATATTTCTTTTTTCCTATTCTTATTTTCACCACAGGAAGGTGTCCTACCATTTTAATTCTTACTCTATCCACCTTTTTATGGTTATTAAAAAAGTCTTTATTTTTTCTTGACAGTAAAAATAATTTTTGATTTTCATAATCTAAAACCAGTTCCTTATTTCTAACTTGGTCATAGCTTATAAGACCTGCAAAATCTCGTTTTTTTGCTTTTGCAATATTCTCTAAATCAACTGCATATTTTACATTTCGTTTAGCTGTTATTCCTTGCCAATCAAAATCAATACTACGCACTTTTGACATTTTTTTACTCCCTCCTACTCCGTTCATCCATAAGTTAGATTTCCTTCTTTCGTTCTTTTCATTTAATAAAAAATGAGGCGCACCAGTATCCAAAATAAATTGTTTTTTTTCTCCATTTAATTCTGCATTGACGAAAATCAAACCACCTACTAATTCAAAATCAGACTGCGTAACATAGTCTGATTCAGTTACAAAATATTGATCATCCATGGGAACCATTTCAACTGAAGAATCTGAGTAAACTTGCATACCCATTTGCATTATCATGTAGATAGTAGAGATAAAAATTTTCATAAAAAGTGGCGCTGTAGAGACCGCTTTTTTCACTAGAGGGAAATGAGAAAAGGAAATCCAATTGATTAAAAAAAATTGAGCGGGGGAATCTTTTGAATAGAAGTTACTCGTTTGGCAATAAACGTTGACCGCCTAATGCGTAACATTATTTAAATAAATTCTATTGAATAGTTATAATTGTTGAATGTAGGATAGAAATATAGAAGACTATCTTAAGTTAAGTTTTTAAAATCAAAAATCCAACCAATATTTTGCAAAAAAGACAAATTAGGCAATAAAAAATTGCATTAGTGTTTTTTACAAAAAAAAAGGTAGACGATTTTTCAATCATCCACCTTCATATATCGAGCTAATAAAATTTATTATGCTTATTAAAAATTATATCCAATCGCTAATCTGAGAGAATGGTTAATATTTAAATCTTTTATCTCTGAAGAATTCATTACTGCATTTCGAACATTATATGTTTGGATATTATTTATAGGTTGCCCAACTATATTAGGGTCAAGAAATCCATTACCTGAGGAGGTATCTGCTGCATAAATCCCCTCATCGTTAGTTTGCAAAAATCTTGAGAAACTTCTATGATATTGCAATCCAATATTCCAATGAGAATTCAGTTTTAGAGACATTCCGAGAACTGCACTCATATTCCATTTGTTCCAATAATTTTGTTTTTGAAATTGTTCTAAATCGACAGATTCTGCACTTACCGCTGCCAGTTCAATCCCCAAATCAAATGCCTCTGCTTCGTCTTGAAAATAGTATTCTCCCTCAAGTGAACTCAGTTCATCTTTTATTAAAAAGGAAGCATTAACCCCTAGTTGAAACTCTAATTTTTTACGCGGAGCATAAGTAAACAAAACTGGAACATCCAGATAATGAAATCGCTTAAGATTAAAAATCGTCTGTGTGCGTACTCCAATATAAGTTTCCGTAGTAATTGGTGTTGGGTTAATTGTAGTTGTTACATCAGGATCAACATACAATACAGTTTGATTATCTGAATATCGATAATTTAAATCTTTATTGATGATGGAGTACCCTACTCCAGTTTTTATTCCAAGCTTAGCCCCTAATGGAAAATGAATATGAGCACCTCCAAATCCTCCTAGTTTCTGATTATTTTCCATGTCTAACAATGCTCCTGCATTTAAGCCCCATTCAATTTTCCGTTTTTGAGGTTGAACTGTTTCAACAATTTCTGCCTTATTGTCATCTAAGTCATCCATCTCTATTTCTGGATTCTTTCGCTCTTTTTCTTTAAGGTAAAAATCTAAAAAAGAAATAGAGTTTAGCGTCAATGGTGTTCTTGTTGCAATAGGATTATTGGAATCCAAAATAACGGGAACAGTTTCATTTGCATCTGATTCTTTTATTTCATGAGAAGAATTTACATCTACTCCAGAAATAAAATTAGAATTGCTCTTCTTGAATACTTGAGTTGCTTTTGTACTCTTAGTAGTTTTCTTTTCTAAAATCTTTTTAGGATTTTGATTTTGATTTTGATTTTGATTTTGATTTGCTAAAGCTATATCCGTTGTTATTAAACCTTTATCTAGTGTCGAATTATTTTCATTCTTTATATTTTTTTGTTCTAACTCTGATTTTGCATATACTTTTTGTTCGTTTTCAAAGGCTGTTGTTTTGGATTTTTTATGATTTAAAAACCAAAATCCACCCGCCAATATCAAAGCCCCAAAGAAGTAAAACCAGATCAATCCTCTTCGTTTTTTTCGTTCAACGGGCATTTCTTTATCGAGCATTCTTTGCATTTCTTCCCAGCCACGGTCAGTAAATTGCTCATCAGGTTTGTAATTGTCAGCCTGCATATTGTCTCAGATTATTTTTATCAATTAATTTCTTTAAAATTTTTCGTGCGTTAGATAAATGCCATTTGGAAGTACCTACGCTAATACCTATGTTTTTTGAAATCTCAACATGAGTGTACCCATCAATTGCATACAACTTAAATACCTGCTGCGTAGCAGGAGGCAAAGTGTCTACAAGTTTTAGAATATCCTCTGCGTACAAATTGGAATGAGCCTTCTCTTGTGAAGATTCATCTCTTTCTTCAAATACCATAAATTGCAGGTATTTGGAATCTTTTCGGAAATAGTCAGAAAGGCAATGAAAAACAAGTCGTCGAATCCAACCTTCCAATGAGCCTTTAAATGCAAATGTGTGCAATTTTTGAAAGACTCTTAGAAATCCATTATTGACAATTTCCATAGCTTTGTCCTTGTCTTTAGTATACCTCATGCACATGCGCATCATGGTATCGAAATGCTGCTTATACAGCATTTCTTGAAAGTTACGTTCGTTCCTGACGCAACCTTCGACTATTTCACGTTCATCATATTTTCGTTTGTTAAGCATACTTTAGATTTCATCAAAAGGGGAATACAATATTCCTTTGGTGTTTTTCATAATGTTAGACTGTGAGGTGGTTGGGAAAGGTTGGGTTGGATGGTGTTTTTTTTAGAAAAAATTGAATATCAAATATCGAACAAGGATTTATGATTTAAGAAATTTGTCGAATATTGTTGAAGGGGTATAAAAGAAAATTAGTGGAAGAACGTTTTTCGATCATCTTGAATCCATAATCCTTAATTTTGAATCAAAAAACAATACTAATTATTCGATAAACTTCTTAAATCATAAATCCTTGTTCGATATTTGATATTCAACCTTTCCCCACCATTTCGTTCAAAACACGAAACTCCCATTCTAATTTACGAAATTTTGGTTGATGTTTAAAAATTAAAACCTTGTCTGGTGCTGGATTAAAATAATCAGGTACTCCTTCTGTTCCTACTGAATTATTCAAACCAGAGCCTAAAAAAATGATATTCTCTTTAGTTGTAAATTCAAACTCTTTGACTTGCTGGCCTGTATCTCCACCAATTAAAATTACTTGCACTCCCCTCTTTTGCACTTCTACTAATCGAGGATAAACTAATTCTGAAAAGGTTCCTCTTTCTTCACAGCCAATATTGAGGTTAGGTTGATATAAATTGAAGTGTTTTTTGATATTCAATTTATGGTCAGTCAACGTATTGGTAATTAAAGCATGGTGATGTAAAATAACCAAATGAGAAGAAAATTGAATAGTATCAGTAACTGCTTTTATTAAATTCCATTGACCATTAAGCATTTCACACTCATGAGGTTGATGATGATATTCAGGCCATCCAAACTCTGTAGTATTCATCACTAAAATTGTAATTCCATTTGTATGAGTAGTGTTATAAGTTTTGCGATGAGTACGTTTTTCAATTCCTGAAAAATCAGCTTTTTGATCTAGGACATCATGATTACCTATAGCCCAATGAGTAGTGGGTGCTCCTACATTAAAAAAGGTATCAACAAATTCTATATTGTCAGGATGGTGAAACATATTTTCTACTAAATCTCCTCCCAACCAAAGTTGATCAAATGTATCCATTTTAATTTTTTCTAAACGAAAATCTGTTCTTCCCCAATTCTCAGCATTCCATTGATAGCAATGTCCTGTAAAAAGATAATGGTAGGTTCGACTATCTTCGCTACAACCAAAATACAGACAGCATTGAAAAAATAACAACACAAATACAATTTTTGACAAATATTGCTTCATCCTACAATTTTAATTTTCATACCAACGAATAAAATATTTTATTCGTTAGTTTATAAAATTTAACATTTAAATCTAAAATCAAATACAAGGTAGTAAATTCATCCAATGTGAAATTGTTAAATAAAAATAATTATATAAAATTCCTCGTTTCGAATAACATAACAAAAAAATATCATCGTGAAAATCAACTTAACATTCTTAATGCTAGTCTTTCTTTTCTCCAATCCATTATTAATTTTTTCTCAACATGAAAACAAAATACCCGATCAAAAGAATGGTAGATTCTATACTACCGAAGGATATGAAATAAAATTCAAATCATTGCAAGAGAATGATAACCTCATCATTTATAAAGATTCAAAAGGCAAAATTTCAACTATTGAAAAAACTGATGTTCTTCGAATTGATGCTCAAACAGGAAATGAAGCCGTGAAATGGGGGTCAGTTTCTCTAGGTGCTAGTCTAATAGGAGCTGGATTAGGGGCAGTCGCTATTAATCGTTATCAAAGAATTGATGGTGGAACTGTAAATAAAAAAAGTAGGAATATTATTCTCATTAGCTATGTTTCATTGTTCACATCTCTTGGAGCACTCCTTGGAGTATCCAAGAAAAAACACAAAACAGTCTTTGATAATCCATCCTACAGCTCTCGGCTAAAAAAATGGCAAATCAATACCACTTCAATTAATGATCGACCTGCATTTGGTTTTACTTTTCGTTTTTGATTCGTAAAATTTCATAAACCTTACTTGAATTTTATTACTTGCGGATTTCTTAAAACTAAATTCAAAATTTCACTTTTAACAAAAAAATCATCTTATGAAAATTTTACATTTCCTATTTTCGTTTCTTGTAGGAATATTGTTTTTATCTCACAGTAGTTGTTCATCCTCTGCAATGCTCCCTGGCACTAACACTACAATTACGGGAGCTATGGCTGACTCTAAACTAAAACCTCCGCCTGGCAAATCATTGGTTTATATTGTACGTTCTTCTTCTAAAGGCTTTGCAGCCGAACTTGGGGTAGAGATAGATGGAAAGGTTATTGGGAAAAATGGAGGCAAGCAATTTTTATATACTTATGCTGAACCCGGCAAGCATATAATTTTAGGGTTAGGAGAAAATTTGTTTGAACTACCGATTGTACTTAAAGCAGGTGAAACTTATTATATCGAACAAAAATTAAAAGCAGGATTATGGCGACCTAGAACTAAATTAATTCGTATTGATAATATAATCGGCCGTTCTAAATTATTAAAATGTAGACTATCAGCTGAGAATGCTACATTGGATGGTTTTTTATAACAATATATTTTCAAAAAAATAGGTGGGTAAATATTTACCCACCTACCATAAAAAACTTAGGAATTTATTTATTCAAAAAAGCTCTAGTTATCACCTAATTTCACAAACCTCATAGAAATAGCTTTCCCTGATTTTTGTGGAACCTGAATAAAATACATTCCGCTGCTCAACGAACTAATCTCCAAACGAATCGAATTCTGACCTTCTACTAATGATGTTTTTTTCATCATCACTAAACTACCTCTCGAATCATAGATATTTAATTCAGTTTCAACATTGTATTGGCTATTAATTTCAGCCATCAAATAATCGCTTGCAGGATTTGGATAAATTTTCTCCATCGTTAATCCAGCATCAATATCAGATGAAGTAAGATTCTCATTTGTTTGAGACACTAGTTCTTCACCAGAAGATGTAACTTGATTATTGGTACTGATTAATGTGTTAGGATCATCACTACAGGATACTTCAATCACATATCTTCGTTGGCTAAATTGATTACTCCAACTCCATGTACCATCCCAAGATGCCATTACTGCAAAGTCTTGATTTTCAGCATTTTCATTACAGAAAGTACAAATATTGAAATTGTTAAAAGTAAATGGATCACCACTAAACCATTCAACAGTACCTTCATTTGCAAAGTCATTTGCTCCAATGTAAACAAATCCTGATATCAATCCTTGGATAAAATCATTTTCCAATTGAGAGTTAATGGAAACTAAATTTCCTCCATTACTTTCAGCCATTGCTTGTGCATCCATTGGTCTTGCCACAACATCTGATAAGTAATATTTGCTATTTCCAAATTCTCCTAAAGTGGTAAAATCTGGAATTGCATCTGGTGCATTACATGTAAATCCATCTTGTGTAAGTTGTATTGAAAAAGGGGCACTACTTGTAGAGACACTTCCGTCAGAAGCTAAAACTCTATGATATAAAGTAACATCTCCAATAGTAATTCCTGCATCAAGTAAAACTGATTCAACAACATCAGTTGTAGTCGCAAAAAATAATTCTGTTCCTGTTTTATGGGAAACCAAAACATTATTAAAATCAACATCAGTTGCCAACTGCCATGTATAAACTACCAAGTCATTATTTGGATCCGTTGTATCTTCCCACATTACTTCAAAGGCGGTAGGATTATTCAAATTAATTGCAACTTGGGCATTGTCAGTAGGTGTCAAAATTGGGAATCCAACTGTTGGGAATGCATTGTCGTCTCTTAATATCTGACCACGTAGCTCTCCAGAAGGAATCGCTAACGAGTGAATATTTACATACAAGTAGCCATTTAACAAACTATCTCTTAATCCTGTAGAAATTGTAAATGCATTGTTGTAAGGTGTGTAAATTGCTCCTCTTAAATCTGCATCAGTTGTTGCATTTAATAAAAATGTAACTCCTCCATTATTAGCGGCATCAGCAGAATGAACATGAGAACCTCCTGCAATGTCAACTGCAAAATCTCCTGTCAATCCACTAAATCCACCCGTTACAATTAACTTGTCATCTGTAATCTCAAATTGAAGTCCTCCGCTTGCTGGAGTAAGTGCAGATGGATTTTCATTAAGCCCAGAAAGATTAGTTCCAACGTAGCTTTTTGCAAGTGGCAACAACTGTCCTCTCAATTCTCCAGGAGGGTGATTGTAACTATGTACATTTACATACAGCCCTCTTGAAAGTAAATCATCTAACTGTTCCGGAGTGATTGGGAATGTATTATTCTCAGGTCGAATGATTGCGCTTTTGCTATCAAATGAAAGTTCATGATCTAAAATAAATGCGACACCTCCATTTCGTCCTGCTTGTCCATAGTGAATATGCATTCCTCCTGCAAGTCCTACATTGATTGCATTTGAAAGGTTATTGTATGTTCCACTCACAGAAATATTTCCATTTCCATCATAGTTTAACAATATTCTTCCGTCAGCTGTAGTGTTAACTGGAATTACTTCTTGTGCACCTGTAAGTTGTGCTCTAAATGTAGTAGCTGCGATTGGAGAAATTTGTCCACGTAACTCTCCTCCCATATTTGCTAATGAATGGATATTAATATAATATCCATCTTGCTTCAATTTATTGACTTGTTCATCAGTCAAGTCAAAAATATTATCAGCTGCATGTACTATCGCACCTTGATTATCCCCATCAAGTGTTAAGTTTAAAGGAAAAACAACTCCACCATTTCGTCCATTAGGAGCATCGTGAATATGTGCCCCACCTGCTAATGCTACAGCAACTTCATCTTCAAGATCATCGAATGAACCTGATACCGTTAATGTATTGTTATTTAATTCAAAAACTAAGCTTCCATATGCCGAAGTATTTACTGAAGGAATTTCATTGCTACCTAAAAGTACGGTGTGTAAATGTTGGTCAGCACTCAGTAAAATTTGTCCACGTAACTCTCCTCCAGGAAACGCAGTTGTATGAATATTGATGTATAACATTCTGTTATTCAATGCTGTAAGTTGCTCTGGAGTTAATGTAAATGTATTACTACTTGCTTCGAATGTTCCTGATTTTAAATCAGAAGAAACATTGGTAGTCAATAATAATTCTACTCCTCCATTTCTACCTGCGATTGCTTTATGGATATGCGCACCACCTGCAACAGTATCATCAAAGTCTCCTTTTAGATTAGCAAATGAACCTGTTACGGTTAAAATATTTCCATCCAAAGTAGCATTTACCATTCCACTTGCGGCAGTCATTGCAGAGGTGACTTCTTGGGTTCCAGTCAGGATTGCTTGGAAATTAGGTGCAGTTCCTGCTTCTCTAATTACCGTAATCCAATTATCTGAAATGTCTTCACAATCATCATCTGCTAAAGTTGAGATTGGGTCTCCAATAATAGGATCAGACAATCCTCTATAATTCCAGCCCCAAATATGACACTCTCCTGCTGGTGCTACACTTAAATCTAAAGTGTTGCCATTTGCAGAATTTAACCAACCTAAAATGTTATCATTATCATCTGTGATGATGTACCAGTAACTTAGGTTTGGTGCTGTAGTAGTATGCTGTACATCAAATACAATGTTTCCTGCTGTACCTGTATAAGTTGTACTTCCATCTAAAAGGCTTACCATTCCTCCATCTGGATTGTCTCTAAATACAGTAATCCAATTATCTGAAATATCTTCGCAATCATCATCATTTAATGATGAAATTGGATCGCCAATAACTGGGTCAGATAAACCTCTGTAATTCCATCCCCAAATATGACATTCACCTGCTGGCGCATTACTCAAATCTAATGTATTTCCATTTGCAGAATTTAACCAACCTAAAATATTATCATTATTATCTGTAATAATATACCAGTAACTTAAATTTGGTGATGCCGTAGTATGAGTTACATCAAATACAATATTCCCTTCACAATTTGCATAAGTTGTACTTCCATCTATCAAACTTACCATTCCTCCATCTGGTGCTTCTCGAATAACTTCGATTGGATTAGAAAGTGCGTAACATCCTGTTAAATCCGTCAAATTATTTCCTACCACATTTCCTCCAAATCCTGAACCCATTTCATAACGGATATACCAAATCTGACAAGTCCCTGCTCCTGCTCCATCCAAGTCAAAAGGTGGTGCCATTGGTAATCCTAAAATCTCTCCTGAAGTATTCGTAATAATCCAGCCTGTCTCAGCACCTGCCGTTCCTCCTGATGTTACTACATCTAGAGGATCTCCATTTCCATCTACACAAATAGAAGTACTGGTTGTTCCATCTGCAAGGGTGATATCTCCAACTACCACATCACATCCTGATGCTTCTCTAATTACTGTAATCCAATTATCTGAAATATCTTCACAATCATCATCATCAAGTGTAGTAATGTGATCGCCAATAATTGGGTCAGATAATCCTCTATAATTCCAGCCCCAGATATGGCACTCTCCTGCTGGTGCTACACTTAAATCTAAAGTATTTCCGTTTGCAGAATTTAACCAACCTAAAATGTTATCGTTATTATCTGTAATGATATACCAGTAACTTAAATTTGGTGATGCAGTAGTATGTTGTACATCAAATACAATATTGCCTGCAGTTCCTGTGTAAGTTGTAGTTCCATCCAAAAGGCTTACCATTCCTCCATCTGGTGCTTCTCGAATAACTTCAATAAAATTATCTGAAATATCTGAACAATCCGCCGCTTGTAAATCTGATAAAGGCAATCCTATAAAATCATTTTGATTTAATCCTCTATAGTTCCATCCCCATATTCGGCAAGTACCTACTCCGGCTCCATCCAAGTCTATTACATTCATATCTGAAAATGCTAAGATGATATCTAAGTCATTAGTAATTACATATCGATAAGTCAAATTTGGTGAAGTCGTGGTATGAACTACTGTAAGTGGATCGGCATTACCATCTACACAAATACTTGTTGATGTACTACCGTTATCTAATGCAACTGTTCCACCATATGCCTCTTCTCTGATTACTGTAATCGGATTAGATAAAGCAAAACATCCTGTTAAATCTGTCAAATTATTTCCAACTGTATTTCCTCCAAATCCAGAACCTGTTTCATATCGAATGTACCAAATCTCACATGTACCAATTCCTGCTCCATCCAAATCAAACGGTGGTCCCATAGGTACTCCTAAAATTAATCCCGAAGTATTGGTAATAATCCATCCTGTAGAAGTATTTGGAGTTCCACCTGAAGTAATTACATCTAGTGGATCAGCATTACCATCTACACAAATTGAAGTACTCATTGTTCCATCTGTTAAGGTGATATCCCCAACAACAACATTACATCCTGATGCTTCTCTAATTACTGTAATCCAATTATCTGAAATATCTTCGCAATCATCATCGGCAAGTGATGAAATTGGATCGCCTACAACTGGATCTCCTAGTCCTCGATAATTCCAGCCCCATACATGACATTCTCCTACTGGCGCTCCACTCAAATCCAATGTATTTCCATTTGCAGAATTTAACCAATCCAAAATATTATCATTTTCATCAGTGATAATATACCAGTAACTTAAATTTGGTGATGCAGTAGTATGAGTTACATCAAATACAATGTTTCCAGCTGTTCCTGTGTAAGTTGTAGTTCCATCTGTAAGACTTACCATCCCACCATCTGGTGCTTCTCTAATTACTTCAATAAAATTATCTGAAATATCAGAGCAATCCGCTGCTTGTAAAGCTGTTATAGGTAATCCTAAAAAATCATTTTGATTGATCCCTCTATAGTTCCATCCCCATATTCGACAAGTACCTACTCCTGCGCCATCCAAGTCAATTATATTGGTATTGGAAAATGCTAAAATGACATCGTTATCATCTGTAATTACATAGTCGTAAGTTAGATTTGGTGATGTTGTAATATGGTTTACGGTAAGTGGATCTGGATTGCCATCTACACAGATACTTGTTGAAGTTGTTCCGTTTGCTAAAGATACCGTTCTGCCATCTGCTTCTTCTCTTATTACATTAATTCCATTTGACAAATCAAAACATCCAATAAGGTCTGATAAATTATTGCCTAATGTATTTCCACCAAAATCACTTTCATAAGCAACATGCCAAATAACACATGTCCCTATCCCTGCTCCATCTAAATCAAAAGGTGGTCCTGTAGGTAATCCTAATATATTATTAGCAAGATCCGTAATTATCCATCCAGATGATCCTCCAGTTGTAGGATTTGAAAAAATTACATCTAATGGATCAGGGTTACCATCTACGCAAATAGAAGTTTCAATAGTTCCATCAGCGAAAGTAATATCTCCACCTTCTACATTACAGGTAGTTCCTCCAGTATTTTCCGAACAAATAGTACTTGCCCCACTTGCCCAATCTGTAGAAGCATTTCCATCTCCATCATAAGCGATAGATTCTCCCATTGGAAATGTAGGGACAAAATCTCCTGTAGTCCAAATACCCGCTGCTACAGCAACACTCGATCTTTGGTGTCCAGTAGAACCCCATTCGACATAATCAATGATTGCTGATGCGCTTCCAAAACTTGAAGAAGTATACAATCCCATTTCTCCATCAACATTATTTATGGTATTGAAATCATCAACTGCTAAAATTTCTCCTGGTCCTAACATCATATTTCCGCAAGTGATATTAGAATTTTGAATTTGTTGATAATCAGGGAAATCGCAAAGCCAATAGCTACCTACATTTACTGTACTTGTTCCTAAGTTTTTTAGTTCGACCGTTCCGTTCGGAAGGATTTCATTAATGACAACTTGTGCTGATGAATTGACTGTTGCACTAGTAACACATAACAATGTCATTACGAAAATTAATAATTGTTTTTTCATACGTTGAATTTTTAAAATGAGTGAATTGATTTATTAACATAACTATCACACCCCAAGTGATGTACACTTAGCTCAAGGCATGACAAGGTTCTAATATCTTGTACATGAATACCATTATGCTTTTCAATTAAAAAAAAAGCATTTACCAAAATTTTAAACTGTTAAGTTTTTAATCGATAATTTGGGTTCCTGAAATTCTAAATCTGAAAATAATTTCACTTATGTTTAGATATAGGTTCGGCTTAATTGGTTCAACCAATTCCCAAATAAAATTGTTAAGTCTTGTAGAAAATGATGAAGTATGTAGTAATTACTTCATCTAATTTATATGTCTATTTAATGTGAAAGTTAAATTTACCTGAAACTCCAAAACTCCAAAGTCTAACATTTCCATGCCCAATTCTAGTTATTGGCAATTCAGCATATGGTTCAATTTGAACTGAAAATCTGGAACCGATATGGTATTGATATCCAAATGCAATATGTCCTAAACCAAACCAATGTTTATTTTCATTTGATCCCTTCCAATACTTTCTTTGAGTAGCATTTGGGATTTCATATTTGTAATAATATTTTTCATTTCGCATGAGATAAGAAGTCAATCCCAAACTACTATAAAATCCATTTTTCGAAAAATCTCTAAAGAAGTAACTTGCTTTTATTGGTATTTCTAGCATATCACAATGTGCAAATACTTCTATAGGCGCAATTCCATCCTCCCAATAACCTGGTTCTACTACATAATCATCGCCTTCAGCACCGTAGTCTTTTTTGATATAACTTACGCCTATACTTGTACTGAATCTTTTACCAAATCGGTATTCAAGTTGCCCTCCAAATTTTAATTCTCGCTCACTAATCTTTGAACCGATTGCAGAAACTTCTGTTCCAATCATTCCTCCAATCAAAAATTCATTTTTCACCTTTTCCTCTTCTTCTTGTCCAAGGTTTTTACCTAAATTGATCGTATCAAATTCAATCGCAAGTTCTTTTCCTAAACCCAATTCAGATAAATTAGGCAAATCCATTACTGCATATTCAACCTCTGAAATTTTCAAAAATGCAATTGAGTACAAATTTATTTTGTCATTCCCTATATCAAAATTTAAAGTATCATCCTGAATACCAGCCAATGATGATGGCTGGTTGGGTGAATAAACAGGAGTCCCTATTTGAGTATCCTCTATTTTAAAGGAACTTGGTTGTTTATTTATTTGGGCTTTTTTTTCATCAGTTTTCTCATTACTTGGGTTAGATGATCGGTGATTGGATTTTAATTTTGAATTTGTAATTAAATTGTTATCAGAATTTATATTTTTAAAATCATCCTCTATTTTTTTTGTAGATGATGTAAGATCATTTGATTCAGCAACTTGAGTTAAGGTTGTAGCCTCTTGAGTTTTTAATTTAGATTCTTCTAAGTTAATTTCTTTGTTTTGTGTTTTTGTAAGTAAATCATTTTCCGATTTGTGTGTATCTATTTTTTCAATCGGTAAGTTGTTAGTTAGTCCTTCACCTTTGTTTGAGAAAAAATAATACATCATCCCAAAAAGCACCAGCCCTGCAATTCCTGCAAACCACCACCATAGAAAACGACGACGATCGTCTTTTTCTAGCAGACCTTCCATATGCACCCAAGCGTCTTCGTTGTACTCAAAATCGTACTGCTCCGACCCTTGCTGGAAGATTTTATCTAAATCCTTAGGTGACATTTTAGCCATTTACGCTTTTCAATTTATTATTAATTAATTCCTGCAATTTAATTCTTGCTCTACTCAAATTGGATTTAGAGGTACTTACTTGTATTCCTAATTTTTCAGCAATTTCATGATGTTTGTATCCATCTATTACATACATATTAAAAACAGTTCGATAGCCAGCAGTTAAGGTTTGAATTAATTCCATTAATTCTTTGTAATTAATCTGACTCAGAATATCTTCCGCAGTTGGGATATTCTTAGCTTCCTCAAGATCTATTTCCATCCTGTATTTTTTTTGTGATTTGATATAATTGATGGCCGTGTTCACTACTATTTTTCGAAACCATGGTTTAAAAGGTTTTTCACTATCGAATTTTTTTATATTCCTAAAAACTTTTAAAAAACCATCATTCAAAACAATGATTGCCTCTGACTCATTATTGACATATCGTATACAAATACTCATACCATAAGGATAGAATTTCCTATACAGAGCATTCTGTGAGCTACGATTATATTTGCAGCAGCCAAGAATAATATTTTGGAATTCTTCCTCTGAGTTCAGTTGCATTAATTTAAATTGTTTTGTCTTTCTTCACCCTATACAGGTTGAACTAAAAAAAGGATGCTTGGAGATTTTTTTTTTTTCAAAAGAAAAAAATTCAGTAGAGTTTATTCTAAACAGTTTTACATGGAAAATTTCAAATTGTAGTAAATTCAAGATTTTCGACACATTCAAAATTAAAAATTTATCATTCAGAATTAACTCTAGTTGCTATCGAATTTTATATGCAAGGATAGTTTAGAATTTAGTTTTTAAGTGTCTGCGATTTGTCACCAAATTCAATATCACTTTTTCCGTATTTTACAATATCAAAAAATAAGAATTCTTAACCTATTGATAATCAAACTTTTAAATATAAAAAATCGAACATTTTAAATGATACATAAAATAAAAAGTTTAACTTTTTGTGATAACTTTGTGATTATTTAAAAATGAAAGATTTGTGTTACAAAAAGTCATAGCACCAACTCCTATGGGTTTTAAACTAAAAAATATGATATCTAAAGTTAATTTATTTCAATTTATTTGTTTCCTCTTTATCGGGATTTTGGTTTCTAGTTGCGAAAAACAAATCGCTATTGATGATATTGAAAATGCTCCAATTGTTAGTAAAGATGATGATGCTTTCGCAGATGTTTTTAAAAAATTAGATGGGACATGGAAAGGTAATTTTATTGTTATAAAAGATATTGATCCATTATTGGCTACAAGTATTGATTTGGTAAATTTGAAATTAGATTATGTGACTAAGCCAGGTTTAACATTAATGAATAATATCGAAGTCACTCAAACTTATACTTCTGAAAGCCCTTATTTTCAACGGGTTAAAATCAATGATTTTTATCCAAGGGAGAAAAAAACAATTCCAAGTGTAGGGGTAAATAAAATTCAGGATGGTAAGATGTGGTGTGTAGTCAAAAAACCAGATGAAACGATTATACATGAAGGAAGTGTTAGAGATAAAAATACAATCATTTGGCAAAGTCGTCAAGAGAATCCTCAACGGATTGAATATTTTCAAGAAACCGTTACAGACACAGAATATGAAATTATTGGATATGGATATTACCAAGGTCATCGAACGGATTGGGCTCCGCAGACTTGGTATTATGGGAAATATATTAAACAGTAAGTAATACGTAACCTAATACTGTGTGTAAAATAAAAAGTTAATGAATAGATAAATCTGCTTTGAGAACTTTGTGAAGGGGCAAAAGAGAAAGCAGAAGTTCTTAAAGCTTTACGAATCCATGCTCTCCCTTTTTCCTCCCTCTGGTTTCGCAAAGCAGGTCATCCTACATTGAGGAAAATGATTTTATGAAAAAACCATTTCCCTAAACACATTAAATTAGGTATAAACAAAAAAAAGGCGAACATTTCTGTTCGCCTTTCGAATATTTGTAATAATAAAAGATTGTAATTTTATCCGCATTTAGAATGTCCACAGCTTTGACACATTAGACATCCTTCTACGTAAACCAAACCTTCAGGATCGCCACACTCTCCACATTTTTCTTTCACTACTTTTGTTCCATCTGGAATGAATTTTTTCAATGCTCTCACTACACCATTTTTCCAAGTGTTGATGACATCATTTTCGACATTTAAGCCTGATACTAAATCAACAGCATATGGTAATGGCATACCATGACGTAGAATTCCAGAAATCAATTTAGCATAGTTCCAAAACTCTTTATCAAATGATCGAGACAATGCTTGCATCGTAACTTTATAACCATCTCTATCCATGTAGTGAAAATCATAACGATTACTTCCATCGTCATTTTTCTCTTTGATCACCCAACATTTCTTCATGTCTTTAGGTACCATAAAAGTATCCTCCGCTCGACCTGTAAAGATTTCGTATGGTTTACCATTTAATAATCCAACTACTGCAATCCATTTTTCATGATTGTTTTGGAAACGAATTACTTCTGCTTCCAACATTTTTGGACGTTTAGGTGCATAGGTTTCTTTAAAGTTGGAATCATCTTTTTC
The DNA here is from genome assembly GCA_947561585.1 of Caprella mutica. Lineage (NCBI taxonomy): Eukaryota > Metazoa > Arthropoda > Malacostraca > Amphipoda > Caprellidae > Caprella > Caprella mutica. Next base: position 14,460 of record CANNZV010001380.1, on the reverse strand, counting down.
TTCTTCTTTTTCTTTCTTATCATCATTAGAAACCAAAACACCTGAACGTGACCCGTCTCTGTAAATAGTACATCCTTTACAACCATGCTCCCAAGCTGTTTCGTAAATTTTACGAACCATTTCTTCACTAGTCTCATTAGGAATATTTACAGTAACTGAGATCGAGTGGTCAATCCATTTTTGAATTGCACCTTGCATTTTTACCTTTTGCACCCAATCTACATCATTAGCAGTAGCACCTGCATATGGCGATTGTGCAATTAGTTTTTGTAATTTATCCTCTGGTAAGTTTTTCACTTCATTGATATCCATGTTGTTAGCAGCTAACCAGTCCATAAATTTATGATGGAAAACATGGTACTCTTCCCAGCTATCTCCTACTTCATCAATGAAAGATACTGTAACGTGTTTATCGTTAGGATTTACCTTTTTTCGACGTTTGTAAGAAACCATAAATACTGGCTCGATCCCAGAAGTAGTTTGAGCCATCATTGATGTTGTACCTGTAGGTGCGATAGTCAATAATGCAATGTTACGACGACCATATTTAGCCATGTCTTCGTATAGCTCAGGATCATTTTCTTTGATTCTATTTACAAAAGGATTGTTCACCTCTCTTGCAGTATCATAAATTTCAAATGCACCTCTTTCTTTAGCCATATCGACTGAAGAACGGTAAGCATTCAAAGCAAAAGTTTTGTGAACGTTAGTAGAGAATTCGATACCTTCGTCGCTACCATATTTTAAATTCATAGCGGCCAACATATCTCCTTCAGCAGTAATTCCGACACCCGTTCTACGACCTTCAACACAAGCCTTTTGGATTTTTTTCCATAATTGATATTCCACCGCTTTAATCTCATCTGGTTCTGGATCATTCTTTACCTTTTCGATGATCTTATCAATTTTTTCAATTTCCAAATCAATGATGTCATCCATCATTCGTTGTGCCATTTGCACGTGCTTGCCAAATTTTTCATAATTGAAATGCGCCTCAGGAGTGAATGGTTTTTCCACATAGCTATACAAATTAACTGCTAATAATCGGCAGCTATCGTAAGGGCATAATGGAATTTCACCACAAGGATTAGTAGAAGTAGTTTTGTATCCCAAGTCAGCATAACAATCAGGAATAGATTCGTTAATGATCGTATCCCAAAATAAAACACCTGGTTCAGCTGATTTCCAAGCGTTGTGAATGATCTTGTTCCAAATATTTGTAGCATCTACTTCTTTAGTCATTTTTGGAGAAGTAGAATCAATTGGATATTGTTGTGTAAATTTTTCCCCACTCAAAACAGATTTCATAAAATCATCTGTAATTCTAACAGATACATTGGCACCTGTAACTTTTCCTAACTCCATTTTTGCATCAATAAAGTCCTCCGCATCTGGGTGTTTTACAGAAACAGAAAGCATCAATGCTCCTCGACGCCCATCTTGTGCCACCTCACGAGTTGAGTTAGAATAGCGCTCCATAAAAGGTACAATACCTGTAGATGTCAATGCACTATTCATCACCGGACTTCCCTTAGGTCGAATGTGAGAAAGATCATGCCCTACTCCACCTCTTCGTTTCATCAATTGAGCTTGCTCCTCATCCATTTTCATGATACCTCCATAAGAGTCAGCATGTGTTCCAATTACAAAACAATTAGATAAAGAAGATACTTGATAGTTATTACCAATACCAGACATTGGTCCTCCTTGAGGAATAATGTATTTGAAATTTTTCAGTAAATCATAAACTTCTTTTTCAGAAGCAGGATTGTCATACTTTTTTTCGATACGAGCAATTTCGGAAGCTAACCTTTTATGCATATCATCAGGTGACTGCTCGTAGATGTTTCCAGCCGAATCTTTTAATGCATATTTATTGATCCATACGGTGGCTGCTAGTTCATCACCATTAAAATATTGAGTGGAAGCTTTCATGGCTTCTTCAAAGGTGTAGACTTTTTTTACTTGTTTTTTGCTGGTGTTTGGTTTGGTACTTGTTTTTTCTACTGCTAGACTCATAATGTCTAAATGATTTTGAGGAAGGCATTTGAAATCACCTTAATAAAATTAAGGGGTAAGTAATTTCAAATTACTCCTAAGTTGAAGAAATAATGTTTCATGTGTTTAATCAAGTCAAAAATGGTATTAGAAAACTCTGTTTTTAAAGAGTAGTTCAACTAGAATATTGAACATTCGGTTAGCCTTCCGTTTTCTTTTTAAATTTAAAACCTAATTAAATGGAGGAAAAAGATAATTGATTATCTATAATCCAACTCATAGTGTGATATTTCATAATAGCACGTACAAATCCCATCGTTTCCTTTTTTAGAAAAAAAGAAATGGATTGGGTTCATGCGTACAGGAGGTGATAACACCTCTAGATGCATTTTTATCTTCTCAGAAAGATTATTGGTTTGAAATTGTGATTCACTATACGATACGTCAACAAATCGATTTTCAAAATTTGAATTTCAACGTAGGTTAAAATAAATTGGAAGATTTCCCTTCTTCACTTTTCCCGAAAATTTAGGTTTGCTAAAAAATCTGGGCTGTTTTTTTGTAGCAAAACTATGAAGTATGTTGTTTTGAACTCATAGTTGATTATTGCATTGCAAATATAGGCTAATATTTGAAAAAAAACGAGTTTTAGTTATTAACACAATGTGGATAACTTATCTAAAATATTGATAATCAATACTTTATATTTATAACAAGTTTATCCACAATGTGGATAACTTTTGTTAGTAACTTGCAAACCCTTTAAACAAAATAGTGATAACTCCTTGATTTTCAAGGGTTTTTACTGACTAGTAAGATGTTTTTTTAGGGGTAAAATGTAAGTGGAAATTGTGGAAAAAAAATTTTATAAAATGTTTTTTGAAAACAACTTTTTTTTCAAAAATGATTTTGAAATTGTTTTTAAAAACAACTTTGGAAAGATTTTTTTTGAAAAAGTTGTTCTGGAAATGGATTATGGTGAGTCTTTATTGAGGAAAAATTAGTTGGTAGTTTCACTTTATTCCGCTAGTAAATCTATTACTTTGTCAATTGGCCTACCGATTACAGCCTTATTTCCTTTTACAATTATAGGTCGCTGCATTAATATTGGGAACCTAATTATGGCATTAATCCACTCTTCTTCTGAGAGGTCTTTTCCTTGAAAATTTTCAATAAATTCTTTTTCTCCTTGTCGGATTAATTCTTTTGCTGGAATGTTTAGTTTGAGTAGTAACTCCTTTATTTCTTCTTTGGTTAGCGGAGTTTTTAAATATTCGACGGTTTCGAATTGGATACCTTTTTCGGTGAGAAGATTGCAACTACCTCGGCTTTTGGAGCAACGTGCGTTGTGGTAGATTTTCATTTCTGTTTTTTCTGAATAAATTTCAAAATAATTGTAATGTTGAGATGGCGCACGGATGACTCGGATGAGGCGGATTTACATCGATTTTTTCTTTTAACGTGTTTGGATTTTGATTCACGTCAAAAGAAAAAATCCATGTAAATCCGCCTCATCCGAGTCATCCGTGTGCCATCTCAACATTATTCGAATTCTAAGTAGTTACTTAATTTCCAATAACTCAACATCAAAAATCAAAGTAGAATAAGGCCCAATTGCACCACCTGCACCTTGGTCGCCGTAAGCTAAGTTATAAGGAATAAATAATTTCCATGAAGATCCAACTTTCATCATTTGTAATGCTTCAGTCCATCCTGCGATAACTCCATTTACTGGAAAAGTAGCAGGTTGACCTCTTTGTACAGAGCTATCGAAAACGGTACCATCTAATAAAGTACCTGTATAATGAACAGATACCGTTGAGGTATTTGTTGGCATTGCTCCATCGCCTTCTTTAACTACCATATATTGTAAACCTGATGCAGTTTCTGTTACACCTTCACGTGTTTTATTTTCTGCTAAGAAGGTTTGCCCCTGAGCCAAAACAGCTTCGTAAGCTGATTTTTTACCTGCCTCAATTTTTGCACTAATTTCAGCAAATGCAGCCTGAAATTCTTCGTCTTTATATGGGCTTTCCTTTTTGTGTAATGTATCTCTCAAGCCTTCTACTACAGCATCGAAATTTATATTTTCAAAAGGATTGGCTAGCAATTGATTTCCCATTTGTTTACCAATTCCATAACTGGCAATATCTTCAGATGTATTATATTTACTTGACATAAGTGTTTTATTTAAAAAGAATTCATGAATAAAAATGCAAGGATACGATAAGAAATTGAATTAGTGGAGGAAAGATGGGGCGAAAATCTATTTAGCAGTTATCAAATCAAGATGATGAGTCAATTGAAAAAGAATCTTTTTAAATCCATAAGTACAAGTGGATAATTAATCTATTTTAGATTCATATTCCCCACAATCCAATCGAATATCTCTTTCCAATAATTCTTTTTTCATTAATCCACAGAAATTCTTCTTTCCTTTTTTTTCCAAAAAGCGACAATTATAACATGTGCGTTGTACCGTCAAAATTCCTTGCTGATTCAAACCAAAAATAATTTTACTTAAAGTTTTAAAAAACTGCTGTTGTTCAGCAAAATCAATTTGATTCGTCAACGCATGTATAGGTTCAGCAAAATGGTGTGTTTTTTTCACAACACTATTTCCTTCTTTAGAAAGCGCAATAGAGTACGCACGTTTATCCAAAGGAGAAACAATTTTAGCAATTAGACCTTTTTTATTCAATACTTTGACAGCATCACTTATCGTTGGTTTAGTCACATTAAATTCTTGTGCTAACTGACTCACATTGCAATCAGATTCATCATGATAAGCAACAAAGATTAATATCTGAATTTGAATCGGACTCAATCCAATGACCTTTGCATGTTCCCACAGCAAAACTCGGAAAGCTGTAGATAGTCGTTCCAATCCCGCAACAATTTTACTTGGTGTGTCAGAGTTTTGAAATTCAATATTGAAAATACTTTTTTTCATAATAATAAAAATACTCACAAGGAAACATCTCCTTGTGAGCAAAGTTAGCAATCCTAATCATTGAATACAAATATGGGCTAGTTGCAGCCTTCCATTTCGATAATAAAATATCCTTTTTCTTTGATATCAGTTTCCCATTCAGGTCTTAATTTTTCAATATGACATAAACGACATTCTTTTGCGGTCAACGGCTGCCCATCTTCTCCTTTGGTTTTTAAATATGATTTTCCATAATCATAAATGACAGAAGTATCCTTGATAGCAACTGGTACGAGAATATCAAAGTGCATAATTTCACCATTTTTCTTGGTCACATAAGTATCCCAAACATTAACTTTTGTAGTAGGTGTATTCATTGGATAATGATTTTTAAAACTAAAAAATAAGAATAATAGAATTGCAATTTTTAATATAAAAATAAACTTTTTCGATTTCATTTATTTCGAATTATTAATAGACTTAATTCTGAATAGCAAAATTTTAACGAGCCGAAAGCCTTGTATCTACTATGTTTTTAATTTTATCAATACAAAACTATTTAGAATAAACACTAATTTTTAAAAGAAAAAGTTAGGAACACTTTCTCCTAAAGTAAGGATTCCTAACTTTTAAAATCTATAAAAAAATTAGCCTCTAACATCAGCCATACTTGCTCCAAAATTAAGGTGCAAAACATTCCCATTAGGAGTTAATAAAGCTGGAACAGATTTAATCCCAGCATTTTCAGCTTCATCAAGTTTAGATTTGTCTTCACCTAAATGGATTATAATTACATTTTCTTTTCCAATTAAATTTACAATGTCCTGCTCTGCACTTACACAAACTGAACATCCTGCATGATAAAAAATTGATTTACTCATTGTTTACTTTTTTTTGTTTAAAAAATTAAATGTTAAATTGACAAAACAAATATAGATAGGATTCCTAACTATATCGAATTTCAGCAACTATTTTTTCAAAATAATTATTTAAGAATGCTCAGATTAAAATAAAGTATTTTATCAAAATGATAATTTTAATCCAAAAACCTATCTTTACAACTCACTTAAATGAATCGAAATGCTGAAAAAACATACTTTCCATCTCATCCTTTTCCTTCTTTTCCCAATCGTAATTTTTTCTCAAAACATTACTCAGGACGATTATCAACGTGCAGTAAGTTTTATGTATAATAATTATAACAATAAAACTGCATTTAATCTTTTCACAAAAGTAAATTGGTTTGAAAACAATTCAGATTTTTGGTTTTTGGATTATGATAAAAATGGTAAAACATATAAAATTGGTTCTACCAAGAGTTTTAAAGTCCAACCATTTTTTGACCATCAAAAAATTACAACAGATTTAAATTCAATGCTGGAAGATACGTTAGATGCTTTTCAATTGCCTTTGGAAAATATCAATAAAAATAAGGAAGGCGATCTTGTCTTTATGATTAAAGGAAAGATTTGTGTCTATGATTTTAAAACAAAAAAAGTAACCCTTCAAAAAGAAAACCCAGAAGAAAAACCAAAAAAGGAGCAGAAAAAAAATGAGCAACTTTCGCCAGATGGAAAATGGATCGCCTACACCAAAGACTATAATTTATTTCTCAGATCAGTCGAAACTCAAGATTCATTTCAATTAACTTTTGATGGAAAGAAGAATCACGAATATGGAACGTATTACGGTTGGTATGACAAAATGGAAGGAGAGAATGGAGATCGTCCTGAACAATTTTGGGTGGATTGGTCGGAAGATTCAAAATGGATTTCTACCCTCCATCTTGATCTTCGCAATGCTGATAAGATGTATTTATTGGATTGGAGTGTTGATTCTTTATTTCGTCCAAGGCTGTTGTCTTATTATCGAGGCTCTCCTGGTGATACCAATATGGTTCACTCTCAACCTGTCTTTTTTAATGTAAATACTAAAAAGCAAATCCCAATTGATCTTCCGAAACACACCCATATCAATACTGTTTCTACTCGCTGGGGAAAAGAATCAGGAGTACTCTACGCCAGTTATCCAGAGCGAGGGTATCAAAATGAATGGATAAAAAAAGTGGATTTAAATACTCAAAAGATAACCACTTTGCTTCATGAAACAAGTACTACCAATATTGATAATTTTAATTTTTGGCTGATGGAAGAACATAAAAAATTGATCTTCCTTTCAGAGCGAAGTGGTTGGCAACAGTTATATACTTTGGATTTGCAATCTCAAAAAATCGCTCCTTTGACTAAGGGTGATTTTCATATCAATGAAGTTTCCTATGTGGATAAGAAAAATGGAATCATTTATTTTTTAGCATCTGGAAAAGATGCGACCATGAATCCATATCATCAGCAATTATTCAAAGTTGGTTTAAATGGAAAAGTAAAACTATTGACTCCAGAAAAGATGCATCATCAAATTTCTTTTTCAAGAGATAAAAAATATTTTACTGATAATTATTCAAAAGTAGATGTGCCGACTCAAACCGTTTTAAGAGATATTAAAAATGGAAAAATCTTAGCACAACTCAATTCTGCTGATGTAAGTCATCCTACTGCTCAAGGTTGGATGCCGCCCGAAGTTTTTAGTTTACTTGCCAAGGATGGAAAGACAACCATTTATGGTGCAATTTGGAAACCAACTAATTTTGACAAAAACAAATCCTATCCAATAATTGATGCGACCTACACAGGGCCACATACTCAAGTTTTTCCAAAATCATTTAACCGTTGTTTTGATAATCAATCCCTAGCGGAGTTAGGATTTATTGTGATGCGGGTAGATGGTTTAGGTACTTCTAGTCGTTCAAAATCTTTTCATAATCACTCCTATAAAAACATGGGAGACAATTTAAAAGATCATGTTTTGGCTATTGAATATTTAGGAAAAAAATATACATGGATTGATTCTGATCGAGTAGGAATCTTTGGACATTCGGCTGGAGGATATGATACAGGGCGTGGAATGTTGGCTTTCCCTGATGTGTATAAAGTAGGTGTAGCGAGTTCCGCTGACCATGATTTTAGAATGGAAAAAGCATGGTGGCCTGAGATGTATATGGGCTGGCCAGTAGATAATACTTACCATCAAGTTTCAAATATTACAATGGCAAAAAATCTTAAAGGGAAATTGTTATTAGTTCATGGTGGATTAGATGATAATGTAAATCCGTCTGCTACTTTTAAATTAGCAGAAGCTTTAGTTAAGGCAGATAAAGATTTTGATTTATTGATTCTCCCAAGTCAACGACATGGTTATCGAGGAGATCATCGACTTTATTTTATCAAAAAAAGATGGAATTATTTTGTTAGACATTTAAGAGGGGTTGAACCTATTTGGGACTTTAAATGGGAGTGAGAAAAAGGAAAGATTGATTTATGATTTCAGAAGTAACGCTAAATCGTGAGTCCTTCGAAATCACTTGTTCGAAATTCTTCTTAGTTTTGACTTAGAAAAAATAATATTTTTCTCCAAAAAGTTCTAAGTGCTTTTTAAATCAAAATCAAAAATTAAATACGGTGAAAACACATTATTCAATTTTTGATTTTGATTTTGAAAATATCATTTAATCATTCTCAAAAACCAATCCTTCTCTCCTAAAACCTCAGCTTTTAAAACTTCTTCTTTCAAAATATTTTTTTCATTTTTACTCATAGTAGACAACAACAATAGTTGTCGAGTAAATGAAAGGATATTCGAATAATGAGCTTTCCGATAAGCTAAATTTTTACTGCGTTGCAAATACACTCTTAAACTTTCAAGAAGACTTTCTAAAGGATCAAACTCTCCTTGTTCGTAGTAAATTTTTAATTGTAATATTCTTGCACCTAAAAATATAAAAGGTGCTTTGGCATCTATCAAAATCAATTGTTGCAAACTTTGATCTGGCAATCCTTGCTCATAAAATAATTTCCCTAAAGTATAATGGTATAAAGGTGATTGTGAAATAGGTGAAAGTGTAGTTCGGTATTTTTCAATAAAATTTTTAGCCCAAACATATTCATTTAATTTACAAGCAAGAGAAACTAAGTTGATATAAGTACTATCCTGCATCACTCCATTTTCTACCAAAAAACCTTGTTCCAAACTCAACAAATATAATTCATAGGCTTCTCGAATATAATGTTCCGCTCCTGTGTTGAGTCTTCGGATGGAATAATTTATGGCAATGGTGTAAATGTCTCGCATCTCGGCAGGCGTAAAATGATGCTGAAATTTATTTATGTTTTGGCGAAGCTGAACAAAAAATATTTCATTGTCTTTTTCACTAATCGATCGATAGCAATAATAATAAATTGCAATTGCTGGTACTTCTAAAAAATAAGTCTCCTCCTCAATCAATCGAAGAATGTCAGAGATAAAATGAATTTTATATTCTTCCTGTCGGATAATCGAACGCGATAATGCATAACAGGCTTGACGAAGTTTAGTAGCTATAAAATAAGTATCAAGATGATCTGAGACTTCTTGTAAATTACTTTTTTCTTTTCTATTAACGCTCGAAATAAAATCGTATTTTTCATAAGCCAAATCATGCATTTGCTGGAGATAAGTGATGTCTCTTAGTTTTTTCCGCTCCAATAATTTTTGATTTGCTAAAATGGTTTTTTCAAAAAAATTCTTCTCACCCAATTTCCGATAAGCTCTAGCCAAGTTAAATGATTTTGTAACAGGATCATTACGTAACTGATTATATGCTAAAAAATCCTCCAATAATTTAAATAATCGAGAAGTCAGTAAATGCCATTTGGAAACAGAGAATGTCTCCTGTGGATAGATATTTTTCCAACATAATTCAGGTGTGGGTCTTTTGGAATTATGATCAAGAAGGTGATCTAAAAGTTGAATCACATCCTGCCGCTGGTTAAAAACGGAAGCATCAAGAAAGCTACGAAACATTCTCCTTTCTCGTTTTTCCAATAAATGTAACATTCGAAACAGTTTCATAGTTTTTTTTTCTAGTAAAAAATCGTTTTTCTTTTAAATAATTTTTACATAACTAACTACAAATCAATTACTTATGATTTTAAACCTTGTATAAATCTAAATAAATGTTCTTTCATTATCAAATGTTTTCTTTCATTTTTGTTAGGAAATAAATAATGATTTGAAAAAATGAAAAATATCAATCGCATGAGAAAAATTACCTTCTATTTCCTAATTCTGTTTTTCCTACCTATTCAATTGGTAGCGCAATGTCCTTCTACTTCTATCACACTTACCACTCAAAATGAGATAGATAGTTTTTCGGTTAACTTTCCTAATTGTACTGACCTCAATAAAAGTCTTACTATTGAAGGAACCTCTTCCACTATCACTTCTCTATCTGGACTAAGCCAAATAACAAGTGTCGGAATAAATCTTACTATTGAAGGAACTCAGATTACGAATCTAGATGGTTTGAATAACTTGGCTTCTATTGGGGAAAATTTAAAAATAGAAGATAATCCTTTGTTAACTAACCTTCAAGCTTTATCGAATTTGGGCTCCACGCTGAGATCATTACGCATTCAAAATAATGACGCAGTTACTGATCTTTCCGTTTTCTCAAATCTTACCTCTCTCCAATTTTTAACCATTGGACAAAATGATATACTGAGTGATTTGAGTGGATTTCAATCATTAGACACAATTGAGACTCTTTTGTCAATTTCCGAGAATGGAAACATTATTGACCTTACAGGATTCTCATCTTTGACCTCATTAGGAAGTCTCACTTTGGGGTCTCCCTCAACGGGGAATTCTTCGAGTATTCAAAATTTAAATGGATTACAAGGTCTCACAAGTTTAGAGGATTTAAGTGTTTTAAATTCAAACGCTTTAACGAGCTTACAGGGTTTAGACAATGTGACCCAAATGCGTTACTTAACTTTCTGGGGAGTGAGGCCTTTGGCTAATTTAAATGGACTAGGTAGCCTTGACACTATTTATGGTCTAAGACTTACCTATTGTTATGATTTGGAATCACTTGAAGGTCTCAACAATTTGGATGTAGTTACTAATGATCTTCTCCTTGCTGCTAATGAAAAATTGACCAATCTATATGGTCTCGATAATTTACAATCTGCATCGGCTATTCATATCAATGTCAATGAATCCTTGACCAGTCTAAATGGTATCGAAAATTTGACACATGTGGATAGTTTAATTAGAATGCATGCTAACGATAATTTATTAGATATTTCTGGGTTACAGAATACTAATATTGATAGTTTGAAATTGCTTAGAATCTCTGAAAATCCATTATTGTCAGTTTGTAATTATGATAATATTTGTAACTATTTGACATCAGGAGGCAACAGTTCTATTTACAGTAATAACACAGGATGTGCCAATCAAGTTGAAGTATTTGATGTTTGTATTTCGAGCCAAAACCATACAAGGCTACAAGGAAATGTTTGGGCAGATATGGATTTGGATTGTAGTGTGAGTACAGGAGAAGAAGGAATTCCAAAAGCATTGTTACATCTCCAAGGTGATACCTATGAATATTATTTCCCAGCAGATAGTTCTGGAAATTACGATGTACCAGTTTTGGCTGGCGATTATACGATTAGCGTAGTGAGTCCTTCTTCCTACTGGATGCCATGTTTCTTTGATTCATTGCTTACTGCCTCAGGAATGAATGATACGATTCAAACTGATTTCTTCATCCAACCGCAAGGAGATTGCTCATATGTAGATTGGTATGTCAACTTAAATGGTTTAAGAGTATGTGGAACTCGATCTGCAACGATTAACTTATGCAACCGAGGTGTTCAAACAGCAGAAACTATTTTAACTACTATTGATTTAGGAGATTTTGTTACGCTAGATTCCGCTTCCGTTCCATACACCACCAATGCTGATGGAACGATCCAAATCGCTATAGACAGTCTTGAACTCTTCGAATGCATGTCAATTGATCTTGAACTTTTTACAGATTGCGATAGTGTGAGTATTGATGATATTCTCTGCATCGATGTAAGTCTAATGACTGATGATATTTGTGCACCAGATACGTTATGGGATTTATCCAATACTCAAGCATCTGGCTATTGTGATGGTGATAGTATTTATTTTCTTTTGGAAAATATAGGAACTGGAAACATGCTTGCCCCTGCTGAATATAAAGTTGAAATATTAATTGAAGATATTGTCTTACTTATCGACGATGGCAATTACCAATTGAATAGTGGTCAGTCTTTATTTTTGACTTATCCAAATATCGGTAATGGCTACCATATCAAAGTAGAACAAACCGAAGGGCATCCTATCTCTTCTGATGCATTAGCGACTGTTTCTAGTTGTCAAGATTTTATGGATGGAATAGGTTTGAATTTTTTCCCAAATAATAATGGAGATCCTGCTACTGGAACGTTTTGCACATTTGCAGCCAACTCTTTTGATCCAAATATAAAATCTGCTACACCAATCGGAACTGGAGATGAACACTTTATCGAAGATGATTGGAAACTTAATTACACCATTCAATTTCAAAATACAGGAAATGATGTGGCCTATGATGTGGTGATTAAAGATACTATTTCAGAACATCTCGATTTAAGTACACTACAAATTTTAGGTGGATCTCATAATTATACTTGGTCAATAAATGAAGATCGTGAGTTGGTTTTTACTTTTGCAAATATATTGTTACCAGATAGTACTTCTAATGAACCTGAGTCACATGGAATGATTAGTTATTCGATTTACCCGCAGGAAGATTTAACTCCTTTAACTAGGATCGAAAACCGTGCAGGAATTTACTTTGATTTTAATGAGCCGATAATTACTAACACCGTTTTTCATACCATTCGAAAACCAGTATTTTCAACTATCGAAAATTTAGATTGGTGTGCAGGTACTCCTTTTAACGGAGTAGCAATTCATCAAGACACAGCCATTATCCAACTGACAGAATATGCAGAATTTGATAGTGTTCAATTATCTTTCTTACAAGTAGTCGATACTTTAAATGTTATAGAGGCTGTAGATGTCGCTGTTGGTGAGTATTTTGAAAATATTGAAATTAATGGCGATACCATTTTCACTATTCAATACTCTTCCACTCTTGGATGTGATAGTATTGTTACCTACCAAGTAACTGCGTTTACAGTTAATATTAATGAAGTAGAAAATCCATTGCAAGAAGTCAAAGTTTTCCCTAACCCAGCATCTGAATTATTATTTATTGATGCTTCAAAGATCAGAGAAAAACAAAGCTATACTTTGAAAAACACATTGGGTATTTTAGTTTGGGAAAAAACAATTGATCCATTCCAAGCAGTTGAGAATATTTCATTACGAAAACTTCCAAGTGGTATTTATTGGCTTGAAGGAAAATCTGAAGCAGGAAGAAAAGTATGGAAAATTGTAGTTAATCATTAATCTCAATACCAATACCGACTTTAATAAAGTATGTCGTGTATATCAAAATATCTTTTGTCGATACTCTTCGCTACGCTGTTAAAAATGCTCGCCATAGCTAATGTTTGACCAACTAAGAAATGACAGGATATTATTATATATCGGCTACGATTTTCGATTACGGTATTCGAGCGGGCTAGGAGTGGCGAAAAATGAGGGAGCGGGAGCGGCATGGAGCAGAGCATTTTTTTCGTCGAGAATTTTGCCTACTTTTTTTCGAATGAAAAAGTAGGTCGCCGAAGGCAAATGTAACCAAAACTACGATCTTAAAATTTAAGAGGGAATAAAATTGAAAAGTCAACAAAATGATTTTTATGAATTATGTTTTTTTGTAATTATTCAGGATTGGCTTTGCCAATGAATTTTTCAACGCGGAGCCGCTGAGTCGCTGAGAATTTTTCTTCGAATTTTTTTTAAAAAACTTAGTGACTCAGCGGCTCAGCGTTGAAAAATTTACAAAATTCAGCTTTGCTGAATTATTATGTTTTTTTATAAAAATCCTGAAACGGGAGATCACAAATTATTTGTTTTTAATTTTTGAGATCGTAGTTTTGGGAGCATTTGCCTTCGGCGACCTACTTTTTCATTCGAAAAAAAGTAGGCAAAATTCTCGACGAAAAAAATGCTCTGCTCCCTGCCGCTCCCGCTCCCACATTTTTCGCCACTCCTAGCCCGCTCGAATACCGTAATCGAAAATCGTGTCGAATACTCTAGTTGAAAACCCCGTCATTATATATAAGTGTCCCGTCATTTCTTACTTGGTCAAACACATAGGCTATGTCTGTACTTTTTGCCTCGATTATCAACAAAATCTATTTCGAGATACACGACATACTTTATTGAATTCGGTATTAGTTATTTATCCAGATAAATGTATATGACTTGATAAAAGAAAAATCAATATTACAAGGCATATCACGAGTACTTTAAATCGGATATCTACTTTACTTAAATTATGCATTTCTTTAAGAGTTTTAATATGATACGGTTGCTTAGTTCTACTTTAAAATATCAGAGTGTTCACTAGGTTCTCTTTCTGACTTCTGACAATGAACAAAGTGAATGTTCTGACCTCTGACTTCTTAAAATAGAATTAGGAATGGTTCAATAATAAATTAAGGTAC